>CATIWK010102899.1:0-11665 GCA_949634005.1 Mallotus japonicus
TTTTTTTTTTTTTTTTTACTTTTAAAATGCAAATGTATAACATACATCAAAATCAACATATTACTCTTAACAGTTTTACATCCTTAATTCGGTATTCTACATTTGAAGCTCAAGCTTCAAGACTGCAAAATTATCCAGTAATTCCGTATACTAATTCTTGTAGATCTATGCCGTTTGCACAAGTGCAACTGCATAAGCCATTAAGAGCAACCTTCTAATACAAGACAATTCAGCCTTTGATTTGAAAGGAATTCTTCAGAATGAAATCTAATTTCTTAGGCCTGTCAGTGATGAGGCCACATAAGTTGCAGCAGCAAACATTACAGAACAAAGAAAATGTAAAGAACACACATGAGAGATTGAAAGTATCAAATCTCAATTTACATTCCTTCTTCCACCTACTATACTTTTTAACTGTAATCAATAAAACCCAAAATCTAACCCAGCAAGTTGACACTTCTAATTGTATCACGTCTTTTTTGATAATGCCCTCTAGTCCTCTACTCATATTTTCGTGGTCTCCATTGGTTTTCTCAGTTGTCTCTTGGCTTCTACTAAGAACTATCCTTTTCTATTTTAATTCCATGTAATCCAACCACATCTAAGTTATACTTATCCCCGATTCAGAATTTAGCATTTAACATTGGGTTGTATCAGTGTTCAACAATGATTTGGCTGATTGAACTGAAAACAACAAGGTATTTTTCACTTTAATTTGAAAGTAAAAAATCAATCTTTTTCAATTCAATCATTAACTGCTATCCAAAAATAAAAGAAAACTTCTATTCATTTGTAATAGACTGAACCTTTTGAAAGAAGAGAAACATTTTTTAAGATTTCTTCTTAAAAGATACAGGTAAAAGCCTATTTTCAGCAGTCAAGATCTAGATTCAAATTAACTGGGCAATAAACAGTATGGCAGCAGGCAGAGCAGGTAAGAAAAAAAAATGAAGGCCTCAAAATTTAGTTTTCTTTTTCCACTTATGATTTGGCCACCAATATAATGCTACAGTCTCACCCTTTTTCTTCTAATCCAACAAACAAGAACTGATAAAAAAAATAAAAAAATAAAAAAAGCAAGATGCGTCTTAACAAAGTGATGCTGGATCATCCACCACTAATTAGTAAAAAGAGGAAATCTGTATCCAATTGAGACTGAAAGAGAATGAAAACATATAAATAAAATAATGAATCTCTATATGCAATGAGGGTTGCAGTCTTACAACTAGTGCATACCAACCAAACAAGATCCTTTACCTCAATAACAAGCTAGAGGATGGCAAGTCATCTGCTTCAGTAGCATTACACCAAAGTTTGAGTGCTGAAAGGCCAGTTACTCAAGGTAGCATCCAAGCATGATTCTGCAAAGTGTCAAATGAGAGAATAATCCAGAGATTAGATTAAAGTAAAACAAAAAAATCTTCATTATATTTATTTCAGGAAAGCATAAATCTTTTGAAGAAATTTAAATGTCAATCATAACTATGGTTTTACTCTGTTCATCCTATTTGTTCTCACCAATCATTAGCACTATAAAAAATCACGCAGACATGAATCCAAATATAAAGCAGGTGCACAAGCAAAAGCGCCCACCTTGTTAGCTTTAGTTTACCCATTTTGAATGAAACACATTGGCTGCTTCTACGACAATCTTTACTACAAAAAAGTCTCCAACAAAGATAATGAATCATTAAGAGTTTTTCCCATTCCCTAAAGTTACTCTCATCCTCATCCTAATTGCTGATATTGTCAAATGTCAATAAATAAAGCATTTATCATCATATTTCAACTAAGTGCTTCTAAATTACAATGTTAAAAATGGCCAAATGCATAGTTTCACCCTTAAACTTTACGCAATTGACGCCTAGCACTCCTCAACTTTTACTATGTTCTATTAAACCTTTAAACTTTTATTTTGAACCTATTTAACCCCTATAATACATAAAATCAAAGTATTTTATAAATCACTATTGATATGGACACAAGAGAAACTTATACAAACTAAAATAATGTTTAATGAAAGAGAGAATATAATTAAAAATAACTATTCTTAAGCTTTTTTAAAATCAGTTTATAATTCTATTTATATTGTTTTAAAGCTAACTTTAGCATTTTATGTGTTTACAATCATTTGAAATTAATTTTTTATCTATTTTGATATTGAATGAATTAAATAGAATCAAAAAGTACAAATTGAAAGGTGAAAAAGGTTCAAAACAAGAGTTTAAAAGTTGAATAGAACATAATAAAAGTCGAGGAGTGTTAGAGGTTAATTGTATAAAGTTTAGAGGTGAAACCATACATTCAGCCATGTTAAAATTCACCTAACTTAATGCATAAATGCATTTCAAGAGGATGAGGGAAACACGGAAAATGTTTTCAACTAAAAGCAAGGTAATACAAATGTCTCCGCCTGAAATACTGCATTGGCTACAGAGTCACGGAGATATTTAATTATTTGTCATGTTGAACATAGAAGCAGTTTCAACAATCCATTGAAATGATAAGGGCCAACCTGTTTGTAGGTTTCACTTTTCAGATGAGTTTCATTGAAGGAATCTTAAGAGAAAAAAAAAACAATAAATATATAAATAAATAAATAAAAGGTTAGTAATGACCTGCCTCTTGATTGTTGTGGTCTAAGATTTCTCTCTCTAATCTTGATTGTCTTCTAAGATTATCCAACAGTATATCTTTTTCATAAAAATGTGCTACCACATTGAACAGACTAACTCAGATCCTTGAATTCAGCCAATAAATCTCAGCTATTTTATTTGGAGACTGCATGCAAAAAGAATCCAAAATTCCATCTGTACACCTTAGCCTCCATAATCAACAAAGAACCTGAAATGCCATTTCCCCAAGAAATAAAAGAACTGCACTAGAAACAATACCAATTATGTCCTGTCAAATCCTTTAATTAACATTTTGTATGTTTGAGGATGAATCTGGCAATCCCTTGCCTCCATGATGCCCAACAATTCAGAACATCTATCAACAAGGCCATCGTTAAGTAATCCATCGATGAGAATTTTCCAAGCTACTTCATCATCATTATACCCATGTTGAAGCATATGAGAAAAAATAGCTTTAACCTTCTCGTTGTTCCCTTCATGATATAGCCCGCAGAAAAGCACACTCAAAGACTCAAGAAGTGGTAAATGACCATTCTCCAACATAGCATCCACTAGTCTCACTGCATCCCCATACATTCCTAGCTCACAACAACAGTTGAGGAGGGAATTATAAATATCTTCACTGGGACACATTCCTCTTTCATTCATATGATCAAATAACTTTTGGGCCACTCCCAAACGCTTCACTTTGCAAAGTCCTATAATGAGCTTTTCATATGTGTTCGTATTAGGTGAACAACCATGTTCCAACATTTTCTCAAAAAGCTCTAAAGCAGTCTCAAATTTCATCATCTTCCAAACATCAGCAACATCAACAAAGAAAACATTTGGAACTGAATCTAGTACCTTTGCGCTCTTGTATTTCTTTGTTAGTTCCTCCTTTAAGAGATACTTGATTAAGCAAGAATAAGTATGATGGGAAGGATCACAGTCAGTACCAAACATGCGCTTGAGAACATCAAATGCAGGATTTAACAATCCTAAACCTCCATATGCATCAATTAACAATGTGTAGGTCACTGCATCAGGCATAACACCTCTTTCAATCATTGTAGCCATCATATCCTCTGCTTCTTTTATGTTTCCTGTGCTGCAATAAGCATGAACAAATGCAGTGTAAATATACACATCAGGCTGATAACCTGAAGAAACCATTTGATTGAAAATCCTATGCGCATGGTCAAAATCACCATCTTTCAACATTGCTACGATAAGAATTGTATATGTGGGAACTGTGCACTTCACACCATTCTTTACCATGCTTTCCACCAAAGACAATGCCTTTTGGACATTTCTCTCTTTACAGAACCCATCTATAAGTGCATTGTAAGTCAATGAGTTAGGCAAACAGTTCTCGGCAAGCATTTTTGCGACCAAAGAATTAGCATCATCCATCTTCCCAGCTTTGCAGTGCCCATCAACTAAAGCAGTATAAATAACTTCATTTGCCCTTATGCCTTTCTCCTTTAGAGAATTGAACAAAACAATAGCTTCTTCAATCCTCCCCTTTTTACATAGAGTATCTATAAAAACACTATAAGTCCACTGGTCAGGAACTAAACCATTCTCGTTCATCAAATTAAGCAACCTATAAGCACTATCTAAATGACCTATTTTGCACTGCCCGTGAATTAAGGAATTATATGTGACCACACTTGGGATCAGCCTACTTTCTAGCATTTTACTTAGAAGTGCCATTGCCCTGTGCACATTTTTCTTTCTGCAAAAACCACATATTAACTCATTGTATGTACGCTCATTCGGGATACAATCATTTGACTGCATCAAATCCAAAATTTCCCGTGCAGCCTCCATCATACCCTCCTTACAATACCCATCAATCAATGCATTGTAAGTAGCCACACTAGGAACCAACCCTTTCTCTACCATCTCATTTAAAATTTTTCTAGCTTCATCTAACTTACTCTCTTTGCACATAGCATCAATCATCACAGTATAAGTATGAACATTCGGCTCACAACCACTCTCCCTCATCTTGCTAAACAAATTTATTGCTTCCAATCTCCTATTACTTTCAAACAATGCATAAATAATCACTGTATACGTACGTACAGTAGGATAACAATCATCCTCCCTCATCTTTTTAAACAAACTAATACCTTCATCAACCCTTCCAACCTCACATAACCCATGTATAAGATTTGTGTACGAAACCTGATTTCGTCGGCAACCCTTTTTCGGCATCATATTAAAAACACTAAAAGCACTATTTACATCTTTATTCCTGCAATGACCCAATATCAATGAAGTATAAGTAAAAGTATCCGGCCGTAATCCAACCTGCAAAATCTTACTAAAATACAAATCAGCCTCAAGTAAATTACCCAACTTACAATACCCGTTAACCATTGTATTCAAAGTATAAATATTTGGCACAACCATGTCATTCAACATCTCATCATAAAGTCTCTTCATTTCGTCAATCATTAAAAACCTTGATAACATCATTAATGCCTCATTGTAACACCTAATAGTAAGCTTAAACTTTAATGCATTATTGTCATCATCTCTATTCATTTCCCTTAAGGAATCCAAAACCCACTTCACATCATCAATGGAATTGCAACTTTTTATCATGGAAATGCGTATTTTCTCAGAAACACCAAAATACTTATTGAGAATCAAAATGTTTAAAAGAAAAGAATGGGTTTGAACAGTATGTTTAAACCCGGGTTTTTTAGCTGCTACAAAATTGAAAAACTTGAGGGCAATTTGGGGATCAAGATTTCGATTACTACTGAACAAAGAAGAAACGTGCAATGGAGTGATACTAGGGACTAAGGAATTGAGAGAAGGGTGTTTTTGCCAATTGGGAAGTGAAAGAATCGAGAGAAGTTGAGAGGAGATATCAGGCGGGTCTGGGTCGATATGAAGAGGTGCGATTGAGGATGTGGAAATGGGTTTTTTGAAGAGGTGATGATGAAGAAAGATGATTGAAGAAGACTCACCTGGGTGAATGATGGCTGCTGATTTTCTCATCTTAGAGTGAGGGCTCCTCCATTCATGGAGGCGTTTGTCTATGGATTTTGGTGCATTTTGCCTGAGACTAAGTTTCTAAATCGGAGGGAGCTGAATGAACACGGCCAAAGAGTGAAAACGCTGTTCAGAAATGAAAATGGTGGTGGTGGTGGTGATGGTTCAGCGTTCAGGGCGAAGCGGCTAGAGAAGACCAGGGCTGGGTGGAGACGAGGAAAAGCAGTTAAATTGGACTGGGTTTGTTCATGGGCCTTAGCCCATATATCTACCCATTGTCAAGCCGTTCTTGCTTCTTGGCTATGGTTATGAGTGATAAATAGATGGATTAGTTGCATTTTTAAAAAAAAAAATTAAAATTAAAAAAGAATTTTTTCAGAAATTTAAAAAAATTCAAAAATACAGTTGAATTTTTTTTAAAAAATACAGCATTTGACAATATTTATTTCAAAAATATAATGGTCGTTTTCATGTACTAAAAATAATCAAAACAATGAAAACAACAGAAATAACCAAAACAACCAAGAAGACAATTCGAAACTCAAGCCAATTCAATTGAAATAAAATATAACAACCAAAACAACCGGAAAAAACCAAAACAACTGAAATAATCAAAACAACTAAAAACAACCATAAACAATTGGAAATAACCAAAAACAACCGAAACAACCGAAACAATGGAAACAACTTAAACAACCAAAACAACCATCGAAACAACTAAATAAAATAACAAATAATGCTTTAGATTTTTTCAAGCCAATCCAATAGAAATAGAATCAAAATAAAAACTCAATCAAAATAGAATTAGAACAAGAAGTGAACTCAAGAATAACCCAAGTATTAACAATCAAAAATCATGAAAATTAACAGCTACCCATTATGATTCAATTGTAAGACGGTGGTTTTCAATACACAAAAAATAAATAAATAAATAAATAACAAGATGGAAAATTTGAGATTTATAAGATGTAAGAAGAAAATTTAATTAGAAAGTTTTATGAGTTTGAATGCAAAAGATCTTGATTAAGCTATGGTTACCGATGCTAGTTTTAGATTTGAGAGAAAAGATGCAAAGAATAAAGAGAAGAAGAAAACGAAGAGATAGAGGGAAAAAAAAAACAAAGCAGCAAAAAAACAGAGAAGAGAAGAATGAAGAGAAAAACCGTATAACTGAAAAATAAAATAAAAAACATGTCATGTGAAATACAAAAAAAAAAAAAAAACCATATATTTGAAAATATTTAGGTCAAAGTTAGTGTACAATGTAATTTTACCATTAAAAAAATAGATATCAACAAGGGTATTTTTCTTTCTCTAAATTTTTTTGCTAGATTTTATTATAAGGGCAAAGGTACATTTTTTCCCCTAATATTTATGCCAAAGAACACATATACTTCTAAACTAAGAAGCACAAACATGGGACACGGACACGACAATACGGTAATTTTTTAAAATATAAGGATACGACACAGGCAGAATATATATATATATATATATATTCCACATAAAATGTATATTATTTTTTATTATATAAAGATAATTTGTAAAAAAAAATGAAGTTGGTGTGAAAAAACAGAAACTCCATGAAATTTAAACACTTACTATAATCATTTGGTTAATTATCTATCATTGTCATATATAAGGCATACATAAAAAGTGGCCAATATACATAAAAAGTGGCCAATATACATAACCTATACAAAAAAAACGGAGCTACTATTACAAAGAGAAGCTCCAAATAATTTACGAATTGACCATAATCATTCGGCCAATAATCTAGCTACCAATACCATATACATGGCATTACAAAAAAGTGACCAAAAAAATAAAAGTCATGTCCTAAGAAGTATCATACCGTGTCCTTCACATGTCTTAGTCATGTCCTTCTTGTGTTTTAAAAATAAAAAATAAAGTAATAGGACAAGTGTCCAATCAAGACACGACACTTATCGGACACGTGTCGAACAAGTGTCAGACAAGTGTCGGTGTCCAAAAAATATTGGACACGGATACTCCACCCTATTTAAAGTGACAGTGCTTCATAGCTTTTAAACAAATTTTTGGCTCATTTAAACATAAAATTATATAAAAAAAATAGTGCTTTTAAGCCCCTCACTTTAGGGTGATAAACAAATTTCGTTTGCAGTTTATATTAAACTATAATTTTAAAAATATCAATTATAGATATTTTTTTTATTGCATAATGATGGCCTAAAAACTTGTTTTTCAAAATTTTATGTTTAAATGAGCCAAGAATTTATTTTGAGGTGTATGTGCTCCTTGGCATAAGCATTATGGGCAAAAATATACCTTTACCCTTGTTGTAATATTCAATTTTTTTGTCATTTAAAACTTTCTGAATCTTAATTCTAATCCTACAAAATTTCTGAAATTATTTTTTAGACGGCAATGATGATATAAAATATATCATTTGTTTATAATTTTAATTTTACACCTTATTTTGATGAAAAATACAACACCACACTAGTACACTATATTTCACTCATTTTCTTTTTTTCTTAATTTTTAAAATAAAATTCAATTATTAACTTTTTTTTTTTTAAAATTTTGTCTATTACTAGCTCCATCAGTGCCACCAATTTAACAATGACATCCACCACCACTATTAATATTACAACAACATCAGTAACAACAAGATAATGCAATAAATAAATTTTTATATAAAGTCTCAATTTCATATTTTCAATTTTTTAATTTTACATTCTAATAAAAAGACAATGCTAAGATTCTAGATATTTACTATGTACTATGTTTTAAGCAAATTTTTTTAGAGATAATATTTACAAAATATAATTATTCAAGTCAATATGGGATACAGTGGGTTTTCCACACTAGATCTACAATCTTACAAATTCAACTAATAGTACACAACAAATTTACAAATTCAACTAAATAAATACCCACTTTTTTTTTTTGAACAGAAATAAATACCCACTTGAAACTAGTGAGATTTGAACCGATGATATAAGGTCATGGGGCCAGGTAAAATCACTATTTTAGGGCTCTTCTATGATAAAACTTGTGAGGTTACGAGAGTTGTTCCTCTCTCTATTTCACCTTTAATAAGTGTAGAGAGAGTGTAAAGTTTTTATTCTTATTTTTTTAGATTTGTGGAATTTGAGCTTTAAATTTCTAAAAGTTCAGTAAATCAATATTTTTCAACCACTTTAAAACAACATCACCAATAACAATGAATTGCACCAACATAACAAATGCCTTAAAGTGACCCTAAAAAGCACTATAACCCAAAAATTATCCTTTTGTTTTATATTTATAATGATATTTTTTGGATTTTTGGTTGTGATTATCAAGATCTACAATAGTGATGATGGTAAGATTTTTAACTTTTTTTTTTTTTTTTGGTGAGGGAGGTGAGGGGGAGGGGATCTAAACCCTCAACCTCTAAACGGAGCCGATCCTATGACTGAAACTAGTCAGTCCAAGACGGGTAGCTCAACGCTTAAACGCTGTCTCTAGGACTATGGGCACCATCCTTACCACTTGAAAGTGGTGGATGGTAGATTTTTAACATTTATTTAGCATTAAATGTCTCGTTTCTTTTTTTTTTTTTTTTTTGAAAAGGAAAGATAACATTAATTAAACATGATTGTACAAGGAGGAGAGCAAGATCTTACATATATTATAAAACTAACCAATCTTGCTCATAATCTAAAAGCATAAAGAAGAAGAAGAAGAAGAAAAAAAAAAGAAGAAGATACAGCCATAAAAACACCGGAGTGTAACTATGGGTATGGCAAAACCCATTTAAAAGGAGACCTTGCATGTCAGAATATCACAATGCAGTTCCAAGAGCTGGTTGTCCTCCTCCACTTCTTCCATGAGAGCATAAGAATCACCTCCTTACATATGTAAAAACAAAATTTCCACAAAAGGGGAAAGCAAAAGTCTCACAAGGAGAGGCCAAAAGGGGAATATAACCCCAGATCTATAAAAACTACTAGTTACTATATACAAGATTAAGGGAAAGAGGATCAATTTCTGGCCATCCAGCAACCAAAGAAAAAAAAGAAGAACCAGAGGCACACGAACGGAGAGAAGACGCTAGAAAGAGAGAGAAGACACTTAATTTCGGAACATTAAATGTCTCGTTTAATATATGTTAAAATGTAGTATTAAATAAACTATGACGCATAAACTTCTACATAGGTTTCACGTAATTTTTAAAACTTTTGTGATCCAAAATTAAAATATAAAGAATTTAAAGTTACAAATCAATCTAGTTAAAAATTTTGGCACCATGGTAAAAATTACCCAATTAAAATTCAAATTATGGTGATATTGGCATTATATTTTTTAATTTTAAAGATTTTTTATGATGTTTGCGACTACTTTTACAAAATTATAATTTTGAAAATATATAAATATATTTTTTGAAATTATGATTGAAATATTTTTTTAAAAAAAGTAAAATATAAAAGTGGATCTTCAACATAAAATATCAAACAAAGGCACAACTAAATTTTAACGAATAGTTCTTTTTTTTTTCCTGAATGACATTGATTTCACCATAACGCCTAAGGCTGATGTTAACATAAGACTATAAAAACAGTGGATCATGGCTATGTCAAAGGAAGAGCACTCGTCATATGGGTTACTCTTACAAGATATAAGGTAAAAGTAACATATATGACTGAACTAATGATATCCAAAAAATAAAAAATAAAAATAATTCATCAAGAGAAAATAAGCTAGGATGCCCGTCTGGATTATGGTTAGGTTGAGCTTCTTTGCTGAAGAGCTCTGTAGTTGGATAGATAAGAGAATAATCTGAAGGTTTTCTATGAGAGTTTATAGTCGGTTGTATTGCAGTGGCTTGCTTATGGACTAGCAGAGGTTTCATATAACATCCTACTCCTTTTTAACTTGGCATATGAGGCCTCATATTCAATGTAAGCTAAGAGCGGATAAGCTTTGGAAAGTGGTGAAAAATCCTTCTCTTTTCACTTCAAAAGTAAGTCCTTGGAGTTGTCGTACATGGCCCGAGATTTTTCAATATGTTGATATTCATCATTAGTGATACCAGAAGGGATACGGCCCAGAGAAATGACCCAAGGATACGGCCCAGGGAAATGGAGGCCAACAGGCCTATAAAAGCATGAAGTTCAGACCTCCTAGCACTGTTTATCTTCTTCCTCTCCATCTCGCTCCGAAGCACGCACCTGCACCAAACCTGAACCAGAAGAGAGAGAAAGCTGTTAGCCAACGATAATGACAGCTAACAAATATCAATGGACCACCAGCAAACACAAGATATGTCAGCATTGGCAGTACAAGAGAATCATCTCTGCAGGCCTATGTCAGACAGCGCCCAAAACGCTTGTACCACCAAGGCCTGTGCACTTGCAAGCCTCCGCACGATAAGGGCAACGATTGCTGATGATTGATGACAGCTCACCCAGCTCCAGCTTGTAAAGAGGTGCACAACCGGAACCAGAGAATGAACCACGTGAACAGTGCCCTCGCCCACTCTCGAAGCGCCACTTGGGTGGCCAAATCGCTATATATACCAGGTACAGGAAAGGAAAGGAGGTAACACGCTAAAAACCCTACTAAAACCCTAATTCCTTTAACCATTCTCTCCTGCCTGAAGTTCCTAACTTGACCGTCAGAGCGGATTGGCTGACACCCCGCCCAGTTGGTCTTCTCACCGTTGCTCTGTTTTGCAGGTATCTTGCACCCCTGGAAACAGACCGGACATATCAATTAGTTATAAACAAAGTCTTTTAATAAGGAGTGTATTTGCATCGTCAAAGTTGCTTGTTGCATTTTATGCGAGGAAATAACACCTTGTGAGTTGTGAGTGATGACAGAGTTTGTAGGTGTAGACTTTCCACTATTCTACCACTATAGTTAAAAAAATATTCTCATTAGTTAAAATTATTTATAAATTTAGTAAAAATAAATATCAAAACTCGTACAATTAGTATTTATATTAAATTTGTCAAAAATTTTGAAAAAATCATAATTTTTTAAAAATAGTTATGGATACATAC
>CATIWK010102907.1:0-11811 GCA_949634005.1 Mallotus japonicus
TTTTTTTAAGTTAAATAGAAAATAAAGATGTGTTCACATCCATAATAAGCAATTGAACAAAACTAAACAAATAAACATACATTTGCCAAAAGCAACAACAGAAAGAAGATAAAATTGAAAATACCTCACTTCAAAAGTTGAGAAACAATTATCAATTTGTCAAGCTAAATTTTATCTTTGTGGCTTAATTTCCCCATCTAAAGACACAACAAAAATAAAAGCTCCATAAAATAGAGATTAATATAATAAACAAATCTATAAATCATCAACAAATATACCAAATCACTTAAAAAAAAGCCAAAAAAGTTGGCATCATCATCAGATGTTGGCACATAGAAGCAACCATGGCTGTGAAAATGGTTATGTGCATGGTAGGGCAGATTGCCATGATTTACAAACTAAAGAAAAACAAACTTTACCAACATACAAAAATCAAATACGGGTGCAAATATATATGACAATGTTTGATATATAATAGTGTTTTAGGTTAGTACATCTATTTAATAAATTGAATTTCTATAATATACAAATTATTTAAATGTGGAATAAAAAATAATTTTTTATTAAAATATTATGAATTTTAATAATTCAACACATAAACAGCATTTAGGACTGTTTGATGATAATGTTAACTAAAAGATAGAAGTTGATTGGAACTCACCCTCCTCTCCAATATTCAAATATTATGAAAATTATCATTTTCTTAATATTTTTTGTAGGTAAATATTATGAATTTTTAGAATTAGACACATCAACTAAAATAAGAAAATACTGAATAAAGAGAAATTGTAGGGGAGCTCAGCATTTAATATATATATAGATTCGCTTATTGCATTATTGTACGAATCTCTGAATCTCTTGATAACCAATTGTTATATCATGGACCATTTTCCATATTATAATATGGACCAAGATTCATCACATGTGTGAAAAAGAAAAAAATAATCCAAACATTAACTTTTTCTTCAGTTCGGAGATGTTGCCATATCTACCACTGCAATTCTTCTTACAGCTGCAGTCTATATTCAGTAGAGATGGAATTATGAGAAACTTAGAAAGTCCCTCACTTTTGGGCGTCATAGGCTCCTGCCTTTGGGTTCCAGATTGTATCAGAGGTTTCCTTCCAAGTCATTCGAAGCAGAGCTTGCTTTCAGTACTAATGGTGATACCACCCTTGAGACAGAGCGTGGCAATGAAAAGTAGTTTAACATAGCTTTCCACAAACAACTGACATTAAAATTTTATGTAAACTTCATTGATAGTTGGTGTTATCTTTGTATGCAGTAGATGTTAAGTTCTAAAATAGCAATATGGGTACTTGTTTTTGCTCTGAAAATTATTGTTTTGTATGGAAACTCTCTTACTTGTCATTATTAAACTCCACAAAGCACGAATTTAAACATGAGCAATTCGTGCTAGTTTTTCTCTTGTTGGTGATGTCAATGTGAAGATTTTGACAATTTTGTGCTTTGCTATATATACATATAAAATAAGTTCATTATGTTTTTTATTTGATAAACTTGAAGTGTATAATTGATGAACTTATATGTTGTATTCAATGAACTTATAGTTTTTTTATTAATGAATCAATATAGAATAAGGAACTAGAGTATTAAAAATAATGAATTTATAGTTGATAAATGATGAAATTTCATAATTTAATCAATGAACCTTTATTATTTGACCAATTAACCTATTAATTTTATAATATTAATATTAATTTTTACTTAATATTAATATATTAAATTAATCATATTAATTTATAATATTGTTGAGATATATATATATATATATAAGATGATTTTTCATTTATTTGATGAAACTGAAGTGTATAGTTAATGAACATGTATGTTGTGCTCAATGAACCTATATAAAATAATGAATCAGAGTATTAAAAGTGATGAACGTGTAGTTGATAACTAATGAACCTTCATGTTTTAATCAATGAACCTATACTATTTGACTAATTAACCCATTAAATTTTATGATATTAATATTAATATATTAAATTAATAATATTGTTCAGTTAATGTATACGTTAAAATACTTGATCAATCTAGCTATGCTAGTTTATTATATTCAAAAACATGTTATTAGGTTGTTTTACACTGATTTATTATTTATATGTATTGTGTGTTAATCTTGTGATTATCCCAACATAATTAATCATCATTTCGATATTTTTCACTTGAAAACATTTGAATGTTTGATGGTGAAACAAATTATTATTAATTAAGGACGTAAAATGGGTTTTTATAATTATGAGAAGGTGGATTGCTAATTGGGTGAGGTGTTATTTTTGTATGATGAAAGTGATAATGAGGAAAAGGGTGTAAGCAAGAACAGCAGCAGCATGTAATGGTATCAAAAAAAAATTAAGAGATTGATGAGGACCCATTTTATCAACCCACACCCCGCAACAGCAAACAAATTCACGTAAAGTATTGCTATATATGTGAGGTCCATGATGCAATAATATGGACAGGGTTCATGATATAATTTTCCCCTGACCACCCAACAAGATACTTGGACAAACATTTTTTTTTTTTCGAGGGATGATAGTTGGACAAACTTGAAATGAACATATCAATTTTTATTTGTTGCTTCTTCTTTTCAAGCTTTTTTTTTTCTTGGTTTCCAGGAGACCCAAAACGTTACAGTCTTTCTTTTTTTCGTTGTTCAATTCTTTATAGGACATCATGAGCTCTTTGGCGCAATATTGCTCTTCCGGCCACATATCAATGCTGCCATTAGGCCCGAAACAAATGAGGCAAACAGAGACATCACATATAGAGTGTGGAGCTCGTAAGCTTTCTTCTTCAGGGTTGGCTTTCGCTTGTGAGAACTTGCTGTTTTTGTTGCCTTGTCATCGTCCAGGATTTTCTTCATGAAATTTTGTTTTCGAGCTTCTTTGTCGCCATCTTGTTGCACCCTTCTGGCTGGCCTTCCCCTTTTCTTGCTTGTTTCTGGCAAATCTTTTGGGCATGTATGCATTGAAAATATACACAATGTGGTAGCTACCAAGTTTTTGTCATGTGTATATATATATATATATAACCTTCCTAGTTCTCCCTCCTAGAATCCATATGCAATTGGGAAAGAAAAGAAAGAAAAAAATATAAAAAACAAATAATAAAAGAGGAAGAAAGGAGCTAATCCTTGGCCTACAAGGATTACATGAATCTTCTGACTAAGAGGATAACCTCTTCTACCACGAAGTGCTATGTGAAGGGCAGAGTTTCAGGAGATCTGCCTCCTCCTCCATGTGCTATGTCCTTATAGTTTTGCTACCTGCTCTTCTAATTAACTCTATTTACTTAATCTTTAAATTGGGTTTGAGGGGACCCATATCAATGTGAGTGGGTTCAGAATCGGTCGTGCACTATTGGATCAATGTCGAGTCATCCCGTGGATGTTGCAAAAGTACATGGAACATTACTGTTTAGAGGGGCTACCAAAAAGATGCTTGTAATCTTCAGTCTTGGACGGACTCAGACATAACCATAGCTGAGCCTATCAGGAACTTGCAGTCATTAAATGATTATATGTCCACTTTCAGACATTGGTGCCTTTACAGGACAAAATTTTAGCACAATTTGTTTGATTTGTGAATGGTTTAGCCTTACCCTTACCAGAAAACAAGCAATGCTGTGATTACTTGACAGCATGTGAAATGCTAGTTGTTAAATTTGATCAAATTGTAGGACATGTTCAGTTCTCCATCCTGCTACTAGTATGTGCAAACATAGTATTGATCGATTATTACCAAAGAAGTACACAGTTTAAAGTACCGCATGAAAGCTTGCAAGCCAAAGCAAAACCATAGTCATGGCCTATATCTGCCTATGTAACTTGCTCTCTATACTATCCTGTTTGTTTTCTAATCATGTTACCTGGTAATGGGTTGTCTCATAATCATATAGCAAGACCGTTTGGCTTTCTTTTTGCTATTGTTAATTCAATTCAGGTTTTAAGAATGTTTGGCAAATATATGAATTTGGTATGAACAACTATTGGAACCAGTTAATTATTCTTATTTGAAATGTTTTAAATGTAGATAATATTTTAGATTTTAATTATAATAAATGCAATTACATTAAAATTAATTATTATAAAATATTTACAATTTTTAAGATTCTGTTTAAATTTAGTAATAAGATTCTGTTTAAATTAGGTTTATTTTAATCATAATTTTCTTTTAAGCTCAATCTAAATTTGTTAAAATAGTTTAGTTTAAACCTTTTATTTCTATGTTTTTTTTTGAATAATTATTTTCTACAGGTTTGAGATTGACAAAAATAATAAATATTGGTGCCTGCGAGTATTTTTTTTCTATTTTAAATTTAAAAACTATTTTTAGAAAAGTATTCTCAAAATAACTTAAAAAATAAATATTTTAATTTTTATAATTTTTAAATTGTAAAAGTCTATTGTTTATTAAACATAAAATATTTATTTTGTTCATATAATATATTCAAAACAAATATAGATATGAAAATTAAAATAGATAAATACAAAAAATATAGACACTAATTTTTTTAAGATTGGAATTTAGTATCAAATTTTCTAGACATTACGTTTAATTAACCTAATTCTAATTTTTTTTTAACACCTAATTCTAATTAGAGTCAAAGTAATCTATCATATGATATTCCTGTGTGCTCCCACACTAATCTAGACGCTCCAGAACAATCCATCAAGACAAGTTTCGATCTTTTTTCCTTTGATTATATACCCATTTTTTCATCTTTCTTTCCAATCTTTCATGTATCTTCTTTGCCCAATTTTATCTTTGAAAGTTTGTTGAATCTTGACTGTATTCCGCTACTCATCAGTTCTTGAATCTTTCTTGTATCTTCACCCGCGTTCTTTTGCAGCTTTCAAGATTTCTCATAATCAAGAAAATGGATCAGACCCGACAAGAATTTGCCTTTCCACTCCTCTCTTATCTTCTCTACCAGCTTGATTCAACCTCCCATCCACCACTTCCACAGGACGTTTTTCAAAATCTGAGAACCCAATTCCCTCACCTGGACAACCCCAAAGTCATTTCCACACTAACCCAATCCATCCCTTCAAACATCATCCAGACCCACTTTCTTCTTAAAGCGCTGGGACCTAGACCCGATCCAGATGCTGTTTCTACTGCAAGAATCAAGATTCAAGAACTGGGTGAAAAAAAGGAGGCGGAGATATACAGGGCAGTGGTGAGAATGGAGGAGATGCATAATGAGTATGAGAGGCAGTTAAGGGAAGCTGAGGAAAGGCTTGTTGGGGTTTATAAGAATGTTGTAAGTGAGTTTGATGATTATAAAGTTAATGAAGAAGTTGTTTCTATATTGAAGGATGCAGAAAGTGGCTGTGTTGTGGAAAGAGTTGATCTTTCTGGTAGGCAGTTGAAGTTACTACCTGAGGTGTTTGGGAAGCTTCATGGTTTGGTTGTACTTAATCTTTCTCGTAATCAGCTTGAGGTATGTTGTCATAATGATTATGGTTTTAGGTTTTAACTCTTTAGTGTTTGTATGCTTGAAAAGAGGAGTTATAGCTTTGGTTAGTATTTCTTGTTATTTATGTATACTAGTTTGTGTTTTCGTATGAGCGCATTTTTATCTTCTTTGCTTAGTTGTGAGTCTTTTATGTCATCTTCGCTTTGTGCATGCATGACGTCTGTGCTTGCCGATTCTGGTATATTTGCTGGTTCTTTACTTGATTAGTCAATAAGTTAATTGTATTGTACTCGACAAGTCTATGAGCACATAGTCAGTTACTGGTGGTTTTAACTTTTAAATAGCTAATGGCATATTGGAGCAACAGGAATAGGTTCATGAGATGTTGGTTTACTCTGTGGCTTATTGTGGTGAATGATTTCTGTTTCATAATGGATGTAATTGCTGGTTCATAATTGGCTAATTGGGGTATAGTTTTCTTAATTCTTTTGTTGATGAATACTCTGTTTGTGGAAATAGGTCCTTCCTGATTCAATTGCAGGGCTTCAGAAACTTGAGGAGCTTGATATTTCTTCCAATCTTTTAGTATCACTACCTGACTCTATTGGATTGTTGCGTAATCTTAAGGTCCTAAATGTGTCAGGGAACAAGTTGAACTATCTCCCTGAGAGCATTGCTCTTTGCAGGTAATGGTCATTTTCTGTTTGCTTTTCAATTTATCTGCCCATTTACTGTCTTTGCTAGATGATACTTGTATTTTTTTTTTATCTGGGGTTTCTGATTTTCAAGTTATTCTAATTTTTAAATTCTTGTTTTCAACAATGTTTTAGTTCGCTGGTGGAGTTGGATGCAAGCTTTAATAACTTGCTGTCTTTGCCGACAAATATTGGGTACGGGCTGACAAATCTTGAAAGGCTTTCAATCCAGCTGAATAAGATTCATTTCCTTCCACCATCCATTTGTGAAATGAAATCTTTGAGATACTTGGATGCTCATTTCAATGAGCTTCGCGGGCTGCCATTTGCAATTGGGAGATTGGCAAATCTTGAGGTCCTAAATTTGAGCAGCAATTTTAATGACCTAACTGAGCTTCCTGAAACTATTAGTGAGCTAAATAAGTTGAGGGAGCTCAATCTAAGCCACAACCAAATTCGAGCTCTCCCTGACTCATTTGGTAGGCTTGAAAATTTGACCAATCTTAACTTAGATGAAAATCCACTCGTCATTCCTCCAAAGGACATTGTGAACAAGGGGGTTGAAGCTGTCAGAGAGTTCATGCAAAAGAGGTGGCTGGATATGGTAGCTGAAGAACAGCAGAGGAAAATGCTTGAGGTGAATCAGCAACAAGCTCAGCCTGGATGGCTAACATGGGGCACGTCCATGTTGAACAACTTCGTTTCCGGAGTTACTCAAAGTGTTTCAGGGTATGGAGGAGGTTCAAAGCATCCGCAGGATCCATATCTGGATCAACAGCTGTGAATTTCATTACAATTTCCGGTTTCTTAAATCGAGAGTGTGTATTCCTTTGCAATATCTAAAGCTGTTCAGTTTACTACTAGCGTCTCTAAGATGTGGTTTCTGCCAATCAATCGATATTCAGTTAGATTAAGAGTGTCAGCTCATGTAGCTTGTGTTGTCTATATTGTAAATATGTCTTTGAAGGCTAGTTGTGGCAAATTTAGCTGTGTATATCTGTCAGGATACATTTGATGCACCTTGGAAATGGATGTCTAGAACAGGGAATTCTATTTCAAAATTATTTTCAGATGACTACTACATATAAGACATCAAAATTTCATGGTGTCATTTTCACTAGCAGACAGGCTGTTGAGATGTGATATATCTGAAGTGCATATACAGATAAGTGAATGCAATCATAATATCTTAAACCTGGCAATCAAATTATGCAAATATATAGTAGAGCAAATTACATTTTGTTCCCTGAAGTTTGACATGATTGTTAAAAAGTTCATTAGCCCTTATTATTGCTTGCATTGAAGTGCCCTGTGTTCCTTCTAGGCCATGATCATTGTTGAGGTTGAGTAGTTGTCCACGTGATCGCGTGTTCTTTTCTTGTTAATCAAACGATTTTATTATTATTATTTTTTCTAATCATGATTAGCCAAACAAGCAGGAAGAGTGTGGTTTACCACTACCATGGTTGTTGCTACTTTTATGAACACGAGTTTCAACACTAGCATACTTTGATGCTAAGCATCACGGAGTAAGATCTACTTTTCCCATCAGAGCATTTCAAAAGCATCTCTATTGGAAATGGGATCCTTTCAGCTGGCCGATGCCACCACTCTTTCACTTTCTTCTAATTTCATTTTACCAGACCACAAAAGGCCACATCTCTCACAAGTATCTACTTTGGCCTCAATTCCTGTCGTTGACCTTCATCAAGAGCTATCCCAAGTAGTTGAACAAGTGTCAAAAGCTTGTGAGGAATATGGGTTCTTTCAGATCATCAATCATGGAGTCCCTCAGGAATTATGTGACAGAATGATGATTGCTATTTCTGAATTCTTTGAATCCCCTCCTGAAGAAAGGGCAAAGTTCTTTACAACAGATCACACCGAGCAAATAAAGCTCTACAACTACTATATTAAAGTTGATGGCCAAGAAGAAAAAGTCAAAATGTGGAGCGAATGCTTTTCTCATCCATGGCATCCTATGGATGATATCATCCATCTTTTGCCACAAAATCCGCCCCAGTACAGGTAATTTGCTCTACTCCTTTCAGCTTCAGCTATATCAGACGCAGCACACCCTATAACCAACTAGAAGTAGCAGTTTATAGCATGTTCTTTTTGTTTGAATTATACAGAGAGGTTGTCGCTGAGTATGCAAAGGAGATGGGTGAATTGATGAATAAGCTTTTGAGCTTGATATCTCAAGGGCTCGGTTTAGAGAAAGATTACTTAAAGAAGAGGTTGGGTGAGAAGCCTATGCAGAGAGCACAGGCAAATTTCTACCCACCATGTCCTGATCCTGAACTTACCTTGGGATTGAATGTTCATACTGATTTTGGTGCAATCACCATCCTCAGACAATCAGAAGAAGCCTCTGGCCTCCAAGTAATTAAAGATGGGAAATGGGTAGCTGTTGATCCAGTACCAAATGCTTTTGTCATCAATCTTGGAGACCAAATTCAAGTAATATTTCATCTTTATATTATTAGTTAAAATAGAGGTGATATTAGTATATACTATATGGTACCATAAAAATGAGAAATAGAGCAAAGAACATGTCTTTTGCATACCATAACCCCAGGCTCAACCTTGTCAAGATTTGGACCTTTTATCAATTCATAGTCAACTGTGAAATTTATGCTGGAATTAACTAGATTTAATCATGTTTTCTTTATGTAGGTACTGAGTAATGGACGGTTCAGGAGTGTGCACCACAGAGCTGTGACTAACAAGGTACATCGGAGGATATCCTTTGCAACTTTCTATTCACCTGATAAAGATGCCGAGATTGGTCCAATTCAGGATTTAATCGATGAGGAACACCCCTCATTGTATCGCAACTATCGTTACGCAGAGTTTCTTCAAGAATTTTACAGACAAGAAGGAACAAGGAGAATGGTCAAAGAGGCTTTTGAGTTGTAAACTTGAGAAAAAATTTATTATTATTGTTGTTATTATAAGCAGAAAATTTTATTGATATAAACCAGAAAAAACATAGCTTGCAATGCTAAGCAAATACATTGCAACCTCAAGAAACAAGAAGCATAGATAAATTATTCTAATGGATGCACATAATCAGTTCAGCTTCTGAACATTTTTCAAGAGCCGGGCAAGGAACAGAAACAGAAAAGCTCCCATCTTCAATGTCATAAACGCACAAGCTTCCTTTATGCATATGGTCTAGATAGTAGATTGTATTACCCTCAAATCTGGATGATTCTGTAGCAAAGCATGAGGTACAGCAAGAGTAACTCCAAAAGAAGGTGTGATTACCGAGGTCTTTTATTTCCTCCTAAATCATTCTATCAAAATCCATTTTGAAAACTTCAATGCTTTGAACAATCAGAGTATTTCCATGCTTTTCGTAATCCATGATCTCTCTTGCTTAAAGCAAGGAGCTCACCGCATGATTCAATCAATGCCACAGAATAAGACATTGATCCTCTGAACATGGGTTTGGGAACACGTTTTCCTACTTCTCTTATGCTAAATGTCGGATTCAATTCAATTATCACAAATTTCCACTTTCTTGTTATCCCATAAAAATTTCCGTTGTAGCTTGTAGCATGATAAAATCTTCTAGTTGCTGGTCCTGTTAGTGCTGTTTTTATAGTCCATTTACAATCACCAACGCGACAAAACATCGCAAAAGTAACCCCCTCCTCAGGATACTCATCTTCATCATTATCATCATACTCATCTTCATAATTATCATTATAAGGTCCTATAAAAAACACAATGCAGTTGGGATCATCCGGAGGCAATGTCAGAACGCATGCTTCACTACAGAAGCCTTTTTTCCCATGATGGTAGCTGAATCTTATCCATTGATGTCGGATTCAGCAAGAAACAATCATCTGTGTCCTTGTCCACAATCAATAACCACCCATGATTACTGGTACAAATGAACTTGCCACGCAATTCTTGCAAGTTTCTAACATAACAGCATCCTTTCGATAAATCATAAAGTGTTTGCATCTCTTCACCCTCTCCATGGGAGAAAACAATCCATGGATGTGCTCCTAGTGCTTGCTTCTCCTCATATGGTTTCATGCTTGATTCACCTTTTGTATATCTTGAAGTCTTTTGAAGGTTAAGCTGTGAATGAAATCCTGATGATGCTGTTCCAAATTTGAAGGCAGAAAATCATATACTGCAGGATCAGTTAAAAGCCAATCTTGCTCATCACTAGATATCAACTTGAAACTGGGTTCAATCCAAGTGCAATTGAAATATTCCTTTGTAGTGAGCAAATCTTCAGCTCTATATCCAACCTCAAATGAGCAAAAGTCGCAAGATGAAAGTGAATAAAATACATTATTCCTGTCATGGAACCTGGGAAAATAAATCTTGTTCTCCATCCCCTGAACGGGCAAGCTTTTACTTGGCAAGGAAAATGATGTTGTGTGACTAAGGAAAATCATCGAATCTCCAAGGTTTTTGACTTCCTTCCAAGCTTTGCTGATCCGATTAAGTTTAAAAACCCTTACATACTCACCCAAGTGACCTACAAATACCGAAACAAGCTCCCCATTGCACTCAACCAAAAAGTTCTCCTGAACAGACTCCAAAGGTAGGCTTGGCTGGTCAAGTACTGTCCATCGACGATTTCCCCTCTGCTTTGGATCAAATACTCCCAAATATCCATCTAGACTTAAGCAATAAAATACCCCATTCCAGAGAACAGGATTGTTGTAGGAGGTAACAAATGATCTTTTGCAATAAATTGGATTTTTCAATAACGAACTTGATAGTCTCTTCATGTTATCGGAGCAAAAGGTTGTCCACGAATCATCTCCACGGAGAATGTAGGAAACATAAAGTTCTGCATGTCTACGATACCAACAACTATACAATCAGGAGAAGTCGGTGGATATGAGAACCACTGTTGGAAGCGGATGGGCACCCACAATATTTACACACACTCAAAAGGAAGAGAAGAGAAGAGATACTACGATTTAAAGATATATTTTATTCTCTGAAAATTGCTTGAATACAATTTAACATTCATAGGGTATTTATACTATAATTACATACTAAAAATATATATCTTAAAATAGTTAAGAAAATTTCCACCGTAAACTTTAAACAATAATAGTTATAAATAATTATGGTTATAAACAATAATAGTTAATTAAACTTAACATATGCTAAATATAAATATATTAGTTTCAAGTTTAATATCTAATAACCACGTCCTGTTGAAACTATACTTGAATTCTCTCGCTAAGTTGGGTAAACCAATCCTTTGTTTTGTAGAAGGGTGGAAGAAAAATATCGTGTTGTAATAAGACAAAAGCAACCAACCATACCTGGAATACAGAAGTTGAGCACCAACTAGTTCAGGAATATCGATAATATATGTGTGCTTGTAGACAGGATTATAGACATTACAGGATGGATTATGGCTGTGGAAGTAGAGTAGAGATGGGCATTTAAATAGTTCAGGCAATAAAAGATCCTTGCTTAGTCTTAAAGGAGAAGGGGTTACAAACAGAGTTGAAACAGACAAAATCTTTGGCAAAAAGGTACGACTTTATCAAACTCAAAATATCGGTTGAAAGAGCAGACCAGTTCACCTCATTATTATTCATCTTTTCTACAATCAAAGAAAAATGCTTGATTCAAAATGATTTTGAGGTCACTGGTTCAAACTATGGGAACAACCA
>CATIWK010102973.1:0-31684 GCA_949634005.1 Mallotus japonicus
TCATTATATACTATAATATATTTATTTTGATGAAGTAGGTATTGATTATAGTAGTACTTTGATGCAATACTAGTTATAGCAGAAAAAAATTCATTTGGTATGAATAAATTTAATTTAAAGTGTTAGGCCAATCAAATGATATATTTTTCATGAGGTCGCAAAATCATGGCTTGCAAATTAAAAATTCATCCTAAACTATTTTCAGATATGTGCATAACTTCTTTTATACTAAGTTGTAAATATCACATCTAACGATCTTGAGTAGTAGATAAAATTTGCATTTATCATGGTGTTACTCAGTTCTCAGATTATGCATTATTACATTCTAACTCAGCCCTAAAGAACCAATTTGTTTGGCATAATACATAATTTTAGCTGAACGAAACAATAAAAACTTAAGACGGGAATTTCACTTTGAATGCATAAACACCTTTAGCAAAGCAACTTTAAAGAGAGAAAACAAAATACAAAAGGCCTATTAGTGCGAAATATCCAAATTTTTGCAACCTTTAGCAATTTTATCTTAATCTTTTAATTTTGGTAAAAATGTCCTGATTTGACAAATAGTTGGCAATTTTAGCACAAATAGCTTTTTGCTAAAAATTAAATAAAAATGCTCACGCGGCATCTTATAAAATGTCAAATTTACCCTTTTAATTTTGTAAATTTGTAATGGTCTGTTAGTATAAAAAAATCCAAACGTTTCAAATTTTTGCCTAATATATCTCAATTTCTAAATTTTGATATAATATTTTAATTTATGCAAATTTTTAATATAAATAATTATTTATTTAGAATTGATAAAAGGGTGTCTCCTTGAGCTCCTCTTTTTGTGGGAATGAAAGATGATGATTGGGTGATCTTCAAGACAAGAAAAGTCAGGTGGGATCTAAATGATCCCACTCTGATGATTAAGTTGGTAAGGTATTTGATATGAAATAAGAATCTAATTGATTGAGTTAGCCTAGTTACCTTATTGGACTAGGATTCTATATATAAGGTAAGCGGTTACCATTGTTGGAGTGATTTTAGGCCATGTTCAAGAGTGGTTCCGTATCTTAAGGAACCGCCACCACTTCTGCAGATGTGGAGGTCGTGGTTTGTGTCATCCACAGGTTGTAGGTCACAGGTGACGTTACCTGCAGATATCCACAGGCCTCAGCATATGCTCTGCTGGTTTCAGGAGTGCTGAGTCAGCTTTGACTTGGACTTTTGACCCTAGTTTGTAGGGGTTAAATTTTCCATATATTATCAAGAATTAAATAAAAATATATACATAATAATAAAAGAATTATATTTACTACGGAAAAATTGTTTAATTCATAAACAACTTTCATTATAATAATTTTAAAAGTAAAGATATTATTAAGATAAATAATTATTATTCTTGATAATTGAAATTTTTTAATTATTTCATAATTATTTATTTGAAAACATTTAAAACTATCTAACTTTTCTATGAAAGAAAAAATATTTAACTTTTCAGCATCAAAAGAAAAATGAGGGTACTATTTTTCCCCTTAAATAGTATGTGTGAAAAGGGTAAACTATAAATAAACAGTTGATCTCAATTTTTCTTCATCTTTTAGTCCTCAGCCATTGTCTATGAACTTCTTTAGTCAAATATTGACCCAAACTTCTTTAGCCAAATGTGTCATCAGTTTCTCTGTCTCTCTTCATTTTGGTGCTACAAGTTATTTGTACAAAATGGAATATGTGATTAGGTAAATTATAGGGGTTTGTATCTACTTTAAGTAGTGACCAGCTAAGTGCACTTTTTTTTTCTGGATAGCTTAAATGTCTGTGACAACTGACAAGGCATATTAGTTATGTGGGATTGACAATCCCAAGTTTAATCCATTAGTCATGCATCATTACTGTATGGGGCGAGTACCGCCCCAACTGTGTATTATTTAGTAATTTTGTGTAACATGTCTTCTATATGTGCCTTAGTATTCATCTTTAGTAGAAATTTTAGTATTCATCTTTAGTAGAAATTTCTGGTAGGCTAGCGATGCCCATGAAAAACAATGCCATCAGAACAATTAGTTATTAACAAATATCTATTTTAGCATACTTGATACCTGCAATATTGATGGATAATTTGCTACAGATGGGCTGAAGGTAATTCATGCACTAGTTTAAAGGAGGCATGCATGCATGAATCTTGGAAGGAAACATACTACATATATTACCCACCTTAATGAGTGATTTCTTTTTTAGAATTATTTTCAGGAGATTAATGATGGGAGAAATTATAATTTCTCCCAAAAACCCCTTACACATCAACCAGAATTCTGCTCCAAGCACACTACATCCAAAAATAACAATTCTTGTCTGGGGAAATGGAATATTCACAGTTAAATTATAGGAAGCAATTAAAGCACTTTATTTATTTCTCATTATAACATCTCCAAAATATTTCAGTACCTGTTCTATTGAAGGTCTAACATCAGGTGACTTGCATATGCATGCCAATGCAATATGCAATACCTTCAGAGCTTGCTGCCTCTCTTTTCCCTCAACAGAAACTTCAAAAAACTCAATTGCACCTCTTTTAATTTCTTCTTTCTTTTCTCTTATGAAACCTGGTGCCCTTGGTCCTCCTAACATGTCTAGTAGTATTATCCCGAAATTGTAAATATCACTCTTTTGACAACATCTGTCACTGTAAACAGATTCTGGTTGTGTATAATACGGCGGCTTCTTCTGACATGTATCAGAAACTTCCTCGAATTCCGCCAATTGAGAGAAGCCATAGTCGGATAAGCAGGCCGAGAAGTTGCTGTTTATCATGACATTAGAGGTTTTTATGTTGCCATGCACATTCGTCTGCATGTTCTTCTCATATGGAGGGCATTGTGTGTGGATGAAAGCGATCGCTCGTGCAATGTCTAGAGCTATCATTAGCCTTTGATTCCAGTCCAAGGCAGTGTGTCCAAATTCTCTTCCCCCTTTAATTATTAGTCACAAAAAGAGCATATATATATAGTTAGTTCCACAAAAATTAACAATCCATAGGCATATATTTCTAGCAATCCATTAGTCAAGAGATTGAAGAGTTAAAGTTTTCAAATCTGCCAAAATGATACCTCCATGGCATGCATAGTATATTATGTCTAAATCTCATCTACAAGTATAAAAAATAAAAATAAAAAAAATAATTTGCATGTATTATCACGTTTTCACTTGGATAAGATCACTAAAACATTTATAATAACTGATTAAAACACTAAATGTTGGCTCAGCGATACTAAAGTCGTATTTTAGAGTTCAGTGGTCGTTACATAACATTGGTTCACAGAAAAAAAAAAAGTATGTGTTTTGAGTTTACAAGCTCAACCTCTGATCTGCGACATAAAAATGTAGAAAAAACCTAAAAGCAAATAAGAAAAAAGGAATGATCAAAGATTTTGATTAAACTCACCAGAAAGCAATTCAGCTAGGCTTCCCATGGGGTAATAATCACAAAGAACAAACTTAATCCTCTTAGAATAAATATAAGCAGTAATAGGAACAAGATGGTTGCACTTTTGGCTAATATGAGCCAACCTTTCAACTCTTTTTCCAAACTCACGTCTACGAAGGCTCACTTTCCTGAATCTCTTAACTGCATAGATTTTTCCTTCTAACAGAACAGCCTTTTCTGTTAAGCCTAAGCGGCTCTCTCCCATAACAGCAACAGATGCCCTCAAAACCTCCCTTAAAGTCAAGCGGGATTCAGTATCATTCTCACAAAATTTCAAGGGTAGATCGTCTATAAAACCCACTAATAAACCGTCTTCAACAGAATATTCAAGAATAGACCCTAATCTGCAGCTGTTGTTATCTCCATATTTAGGACTGGGGCTCCATCTGGGCTTTGCTTCAAGTGCTCTAGATAGCATATTGTTGATGTTTGAGTGTGAAGAATGGGGAGGGGTTATGGGATTTTGTTCCAAAAAGTTGTGACTTTTGTTAAAACTTTCAGTTGGTTTGAGAGGTCCGTAGAAATATTTTCTAGGATTCATCGAATCATGGGAGCTGGCTTTTTAAAATAAAAATAAAAATTCTTCCATTAACGTCCAAAAATGGAATCTCAGCTGATGAATTGATTGGCTAGCTTGAACTTTGAACTTCGATTGGGTGCCATAGCTTTGGAGAGACCTATGTTTTATGCTTGCCTGTATCTTGTAAATCAAAAGATTCAATTAATTTTGTTAATGTATAGTTAATATACATTATTGTCTGTACTGCTATTCTAACAGTGTCCTTGGAAGTATATATATTTGGAATAACACACTATTAGTCCTATAAGTTAAATCATTTTTTCAATTAAGCCCTACAAGAATTTTTTCTTACAATTAAGTTCTATAAATTTTAAAAAGACTTTCCGTTATGTCTATCTGTCAATCAAAACAATTTTCCGTTAGTCAACCCTTAAAATCAAACTTTTTTTTACATTTCAGTCCTAAAAATATTAAAAAAAAATGTCATTTTTTATATTTTACATAAATAATATTTTTATTTATTTATTTATGACTTATTCTATTATTTAACTTTTATAATGATTATATAACTCACTAAAATAATTTCTTAAATTATTATTTTATTAACAATGATAAATAAAATTAGTTACGTATTTTTAATTTTTTTTAAATATAAATTTTAATTAATATATCTTAAATGAATAAAAAAAATTTATACTTAGATAAACTCAATTAGTTTTGTCAATATTATAATTTATGTTATATTTTATAAATATTTTTTTAAATTAGGCTATTTTACAGAAAATATTTGAAGAATAATATATTTTAATTAATAATTTTATTTTTTATATAAAATAAAATTAATTTAAGATAAAATAGATGAGCTTTTTGAAATCTAATACAAATCATAATATTGATAAAACTATATGAGCTTTTCCTTATAAAAAATATTTATTCATTTATGATATATTAATTGAAATTATATATTTTAAAATAATTAAGAATATTTAATTATTTTTATTTATCATTGTCAATATAACTAATAGTTTAAGAAAAATATTATTTTTATTTTTTAAAAAAATTATTTTAGTGAATTGTATAGTTATTAACTTATTATGAAGGTTAAATAATAAAAGAAGTCAAAAATAAAAATAAAAATATTATTTATGTAAAATATCAAAAATGACATTTTTTTAATAGTTTTAGGACTGAAATGTAAAAAAAAATTGATTTTAAGCGTTGACTAATGGAAAATTGTTTTGGCTGACAGATATAACTAACAGAAAGTCTTTTTAAAACTTATGGAACTTGATTGTAAAAAAAAATTCTTATAGAACTTAATTGAAAAAATGATATAATTTATAGGATTAACAGTGTTGTTATTCCTATATATTTGATGTTATATGTTGAATTCGGTTATTTTGTTAGCCTTTGGTGAATATGAAGGGGAAGAGAGGGTGGGTCATTGTGCACCTCCTGGCTAGATTCATGTTGGCCTTTGGTGATCAGAAGTGAGAATTAGAGGAATTAATGCAATATAATCTATGTGTTGTATTGCATGATTCCACCATGTTCATATAATAGAAAAATATTTGCATTTCGTGACAAAAATTTGTGTAAGATAAGAAGTCATTGAATGATATAGTAGGTGTAGCAGCTGGACAAGGCTTAGGCCTCATGTAGTTGGACACCCATCAAGCAAACTCCTCCTTTCTCTATCTATATCTATTGTTTCCAAGAAGGCCCAATGGAAAAATTTTAGGTTGAGGGAGATATTTATTGGCATGAACAAAAATACTGAAACAAATATCACGATTCATGTTTAATTTCATCTCAAGCAAGCATTATTTTCCTTTGCTCTTAGGAATCACGGCACTAGAAAATATACAATCTTAAGCTATAAGGTGGCCACCTGAGTAAAATGTGAAACACATTTTATTTACAGCAATTAGATCTCGCGGAGGATTTAAACTCTGAACTTTTAAAATGTCACCCTACCTTATGTTTGATCTCCGTCTGTTTTTTATTTTTTATTTTTTAAAATTTTTTAATTATTTAATGACATTAAAACAAATAGACCTTTACCTTAGTATTTTCAATTTCTGAATTAGAAATATAAAAACATTTTCAAACACTTTTTCTCTAAAAATGGGTAAGTTGCATGCAATATTTCTTAAATTTAAACATAAAGTTGCATCAATCAAATCACATGTAACATAACAAGCATTATTTAATTATCATTTTTGTAAAATGTTTTAAAAATGATTGTAAACAAACAAAAAAAATGCTTGATCAAGCTTACTGTTTTTAGCACTAATTTGACCCCAATGTCTTGACCCTCGTAAGTTTCGATGGATCTGCAACGAGCCCTGAACAATTCCTAGAAATTTTCCTCCTTTTCAGTGCATGTAGCTTTTTCATATAATTTCAGCCTGTTCTTTGTCTTCCTCCTAGTTGTCTATTTCCTTTTTCTTAATTTTCTTTCTCAAATTCTTTTTTGGTCTCTACTTGCTCTCGTTTAATAATCTATGAGTACCCTCTTTTCTTTCTCTCTGTTTTCTTTTTCTAACTCTCTCTATGTTTTTTCTTTTCTTCAATCATTTTTCTCTTTTGCTCTCTATCTTTTCTCCATGTTCCCTCCACGTTCTATTTTTTTGTTCTACCTTTCTACCCCCCTCTCTATCTGATTTTTCCTTTTTAATTCCCTCTTTTCCAGTATCAGAAACTGTTTCCACTATTTTCTCCACATTCTCTATCGTTAACAACGTTTTCCCATGTGGAACGTCGGAGAAAATCACATTGCACTGTGATTTTATTATTTAAAAAATAACTATCCATCGCTGAATCGCCTCCTTAATGATAAGGGTTCCGCCTTAGTTCATTAAGGCAGCTTGTGATGAAGACCTTTCTTGGGCTAATGGCCCATTAAGGGAGAAAAAAGATGGGACTTTATGCTATAAGATTCATTTTAGGGGTTTTTTTATAAATGTCCTGAAAACTTACCCTATAAACTAAAATACCCAATTTTTTTTTTATTACTCGCGTGTCACTTTACGTTATTTTATTTACACAAATACACACATTCACGTCTTCTTCTTGTTAGGTGCTTTGTTTCTCGCCTTCTTCTTCTTCTTCTTCTTTAATCATAGTATCTTGTTTCTTCCTCAGCTCCTCACTCCACCTTTAACTGGTTCTCCCTCTTTATCTTTTTTTTTTTCAAACTAAAGGAAAGAGCTTTCCATTAAACAAAAAAATAAGATCATGAAACTACAATTAGGTACATCTCCATTAAAAATCTCTTTTTTCTTTCGCTAATTTATGTAAACTTGGTTTTTGATTCTAAATTGAATTTTTTATATATTGGGTTTTTGCATGTGAAATTAATTGAAAACAACAATTACAATATTTTCTTCTTCTTGTTGGGAAACACGGAAAATAACTAATATTTTTTTTTCCTCAGAGACAAAACACCCTCTTGAGCTCAAAGCTTGTGACTTTCTCTGAATCACAGAGGTATGCTTTGTTATCTTTTTTTTTTTTTTACTTCTCTATGTCAATTTGTTTACTTAACTTTTCTGTAATAGTTTGATCAGTTTTCTAGTCTTGATGAGTTAATTTGATCACTCTGAGGACTTGAAAAAAAAACTTTCAATACTTTTCGATGTCACAACAAGCCTCTCATGAGATCCCTATGTGCATTGGTAGTCCAGGGGAAGATATTCAGACTATCGTCTTGACTTGGTGGCTTTAGTGTTTCTGATTTTTCTACTTAGTTTCAGTTATGATCTGGTTCTATAATGATATCTTTCAGGTCAATTATTTCCCATCCAGATATGATCCGGTTCGCAATGCTAAGAGTTTCCTCATACCTTCTACTATCTACAGTGGAAAACGTGAAAAGTTCGGTTCCTTTCTTTGTCTTGGGTCTTTTGGAAAAATTGAAGTTTAGAGTAGCAGTGTTATATGATGAACTTTGTGTGGTGTATATGACATGGATGGAGATAAATCTAGGCTAGAACATTGAATTTGACAACTTTTCTGATTTATGCAGTGTGTCATTGAGAAGGAGAACAACTTCAAACAACCTGGAGACAGATATCGATCCAGGGCACCTGACAAGTATATCCATACTTTTGCTAAAGTTTAAGATTCAAGTCAGTAATTTGAGAGTTATATTCACATGTTCTCAAATCATGAATTGTTATCGTTGTTATAGTTAAGTGATGATAGTCATGATAGTTAACATTAGCATATGTACATGTCTATTTATGTCATGGTAATCACTCATCACATATTTCATAATTTGATAGTACATAAGTTGTAATACCCTGTTTTGGGAAGAACCTGTCCAAAAGAAACGACATTAACATATATGTATATGTAATGAAAATGACATTAACATATGTACATCTATTTATGTAATGGTCATCACTCATCACATATTTCATACCTGGAAATAGGTAAGTGATAACTATATGTACCTATAAATGTACTGGCTAAGGCTGTACATTTATGCAAATATTAAATGGAGCAAAATGCATGTGAAAGTATATAGCTATTTTTATTCATGGTTTTACTTGTAATGCAGTGTGACAAATCCCTTGGTCATAAGCTAGCATCTCGTCTCAACTTGAGGCCAAGCATTTGAATCTATTTCAAGCTGTGAAGCGAGTATGCTGGTACAGAAGCACAAAAGTTAGTGTCAATCTCCGATTGCTTTGCTCTGTTGTAATGCTAAAGCAAATTTGCAAAACTCTTGTGACCAGATGTCCTCGTCTAATAAATGCTTGAAGTATGTTGTCCATGTTTAATGTATAAGCTGTTATACCACTTGTGTTGGCGCTTGCTCATGGTCATGGCATGGGCCTTTCTTAAACTGTTTTTTCCTTTGTTTTTTAACTTTGTTACAGGACCACCATACACACCCATATAGAGAAACGATTAAATAGAAATAAAGCGAGTATAAATAATGGAAGATCTGATGCGTTTTGGCATTTCTTATTTTTTTGTTGATTTTTTTCGAGAAGCCATTGATGACTTTTTCAATATATATGTTAATTTTATATATTTTTTTTGTTTTATTATTTTTATTGTTATTATAAATATATACAAAAGTATTATAAAATAACAAAAAAACATGAAATTATCAGTCGTAATATTTTAATTAATTAATTTTAAAAATGAATCGGAAACTAAACATAAACCAAAAGGATACAAAAAAATGAATCGGAAACCAAAAATAAATCAGAAACAGATTTAAAGAAAATCAAAATAATAACTCTCCTTATAATGTGGAATATTTGGACATAAAATAAAGATTGCATAAATACAAAAGAAACTCTGTGCAACTACATTGTCATTAATAAAACAAAAATGTATCATAAACTAAAAAAAAACCCAAAACAATACCAAATTAAAATAAAAAAGTATCAGAAACTAAAAAATCAAAATGATACCAAATTATAAATGCAACATAAAAACGGCAGCATCAATATAATAACTCAAGTTCAACTATGCAATATTTGGACATAAAATAAAGATTGCATTAATACAACAAACATACAAAAAAAAAATTATGCGATACAACTACATTGCCATTAATAAGATAAAAAGGTATCAGAAACCAAAACGATACCAAATTATAAAAAGGTATCAGAAACCAAAACGATACCAAAATATAAACGCAACATAAAAACGGTAGCATCAATATAATAACTCAAGTTCAACTATGGAATATTTGGACATAAAATAAAGATTGCATTAATACAACAAACATACAAAAAAAATTCTGCGATACAGCTACATTGCCATTAATAAGATAAAAAAGTATCAAAAACCAAAACGAAACCAAATTATAAAAAGGTATCAGAAACCAAAACAATACCAAATTATAAACACAACATAAAGCGGCAATATCCTCTTACAACACAACAACACCAAAAAATTTAAATGAGAAATAATAAAGGGAAATTAAAAATAAAAAAAGAAAGGAAGGAGGAAAGAATAAAATAAAAAATAATAAGGAAAAAAGAGATAAAAAATAATAAAGAGAAAATAAAAAAAAGAAGGAGAAAAAAATAAATAAGAAAAAAAAAAAATAATTTAAAAAATAGAGAAAAATGAATAAAAACTAAAAAATAAAGTGAAAGAAAAAATGGTGTATTTTTGTAAATAAAAATAGTATTACTCTAATTAAAAGTGGTAAAATAAGTAACAAATAAAAATTTGGAGTATTTTAGAGTGTGTATTTGTGTAAAAATCTCTAAAACATTTGAAACGAAAGCCCATATCGTCCCAGCTACTTCAAAACCCTAGCAAAACCCTTGGCAGTAGAGGTAAAGGTGAATGTGTTCATTATAAACTTACAAAGCCCTTCGAAGCAGGAACAAAAGAAAAGAGGAGCAGCAAGGAAAATGCCTCTCGGGCAAAAGGCAGGATGGGAAAAAAGCGAATCTCGATACTGTGGAGTGGAAACAGAGTTTGAGGATAACATGCCTCAGCTTCTCTCTTTCAATCTTTCCACTGGCGGTTTCGATTTTGTCCTTGCTCCTCTGGTTCGTTTCCTTCACATTTCTATTGCGTACGGACATTTTGATTTTGTCTCAGCTCTTCTTTCTTTCAGGCACCATTACTTACTTATTTTGTTTCATGTTTCAACATTTTCTGACTGAGACCTTCATTTCTTTGCTTTACTAAACCTTTTTTTTTATCATGTTTGATTATTTCTTATTATGTCAATAATTATCCATTCTCTTGATAAACCTTCCCATTGTATTTCCTCGCTGCATATTCTCTTATGTATGGCCTTTTAATTCTCCACCCATTGGTTATAGAAATATTAATTTATGTTTCCAATCTGGTGGCTAGTTAGCCATTCACATGTTAGCTTACAGCTATTTTTGTGTGAGTGGTAGTACGCTCACCTACAACAATGTTTTGGTAGCTTACGTGATTATCGATGCTGATAGGCTGCCAACTACATCTTTATATTGCTAGATATGCCATAGCTTCTGTTTCATGAAATTCGTGCTGCAATGTTATCACAGCCAATATAAAGGAAACCATTTTTTGTGCTTTTTCTTTTTCTTTTTTTTTCTTTTTATTCCTTGCATACATATTAAACATGTTATAATAAAATAATTTTCACAAGGCTTTTGTGCCTTATCAAGATTTTGAGCAAGGAACATCACAGCATTCTGATGCCTATGTCATAATTTTGCAACACAGATGAATCCCACTTATAGACCAAGCTTGATGGAAAAAAATGATGGTGGAATGCATGTCCTGCCATTTTCTGGGTCAGACTTAGTTTTGAGTCCCTCCCAGTGGAGCAGTCATGTTGTGGGTATGAACCCCTATGCTCATATTGATTCTTACTTCATATGTTTTAATCTTCTGTTGCACATCGAGTATATATTAGAGCATATGATACTTTCATTAACTATGTGCACAAGTTTGGTTACTGCTACACTTGCCTCTAATTAGGTTGGTCAACATGTTATGAAGCAATGTCAAGATAATGTGAAGTCAGTGCTTATTCCAGTTGCTACCTACTTAAAATTCATGTACTCTATTAGAAAATGAAGCTATTCTGAGTAGGAAGTATTTATCATTTTGTTAAAAGTTTATGTAGATATTATAACACTAATTTTTCAGGGTCTCTCTGACTTTGCAAAATATCAAAGACAGTTGCAACTTCTTTCTGAAAGTGAAAAATGATTGGCAGTGTTTCTGTACATTATTTGTCAATTCTAGCTGAAATGGTGTAACAAGGAAATATTATCAGAAGTGATTTCCTAATCTGAAGATCACTTGTAACCAACATATCTATGCCTTCTAATCTGACGGTTTGGTCACATGTTTGTTTCTTTTTTGACACTACCTTGTATTTATGATATTATATATTAGTCGTCAGTAGTATATGAACCTTTAGCATGGGATGCCTCATTTAGATCGACGGATGGCTAGCAAAGGTCATGCAATTTTATTTCCTGCGATAGAATATCTCATTATTATGCTGAATACAATTTTACTTGTTGAATCCAGCATTTTGTATATTGCACATGAATGATCAACAATTTAATGAACCTCTCTTATGGGGTGCCTATGTTAGATTGATGGACTGTGGGCAATCATCATATGGAATATGTGGTTATCTGAATAACATTTAACTTGTTTAATCCAGCAGTTTATATAGTATGTCTTACTGCCTTTTCATTTGATTATGATCCATATCAATTGAATTTGTTGGCAATATTTAGTAAACGAAAAAATTTGTGATTCATTCTCATGCCTGGGAACCCACTCCCCCTCTCTCTTTCTCTTGGGTGTTTAATCAGGTTAATTCTGTTAGCTATGGGAATCCCTCAGGAACTGCTCTTATCATATTCTTTGTTACTCTTTTTTAGGGAAAATAAGTCCATGGATTGACTTGGATTCAGAAGATGAAACAGTTCGAATGGATTCTGAAACTACTTTGAAGCAAGAAATAGCATGGGCTAATCATCTTTCTCTACAGGTATTGATCATCATAATTATTTTGCACTGAAATTTTTGGAATATCAAACCTGAAATTGCACATGTGGCTAAAGCACTATGTGTAATTAATATTTCATGTTTGCTCGGGGGGATAAAACAATAATGTGTTTCTATAAGGTTAATGAGTTACCGTAGAGAGGAAATAACTTCGTGGAAGGAAAACAGAGAATGAAACAATACAAAAGATAATAATGCCTCTTCTTCATTTATTATTAAACAATTCAAAAACCAATGTTTTTCCAGTCCACATAGCATGTCCTTCTCACAAATATTGGATTTTCTATAGAAATGCACTTGATACCAATCTTATTTTCCACCCATTTTATGGAAAATAGAAGTCACAGATTTTCACCCTTTGAGAATATATCATTCTTATTATTATTGGCACAACCAATCTCTGTGGCTATAATATGTTCATGTTGTGATGCTATGGTATTTTCTCATGCCCTAGGAGTAGGGGTGTGCAAGCCTTTCAAATTAACCGAAAAATCGAACCAACCCAATTAGGTTCGGTTCGGTTTGCTTGAGTAAGATTTTCGATTTTTGAACAGAACCAAATCGAAATTTTGGTTCGGTTCGTTTTTCTACTCAAAAAATTTGGTTAATCGAAGTAACCGAATTTTAATAATTTTAAATATTATAATACTGTAAAAAAATTAAAATAATTGGTATTTTTAAAAATATTGGTTATTTCGGTTAATTTTCTGGTTTGGTTTGGTTCGGTTCAGTCAAAAAATAGCCCAAAACCGACCGAACCGACCGAATGCACACCCCTACCTAGAAGTGCCTATGTGCTGATGGTGTAAAGTTCATTATTGTCTGCTGCAGGCATGCCTTCTTCCTTGTCCTAAGGGTGCATCCTGTGCTAATTATGCAAGATGTGTAAATCAGATTTTACAGGGATTGAACAGTTTGCAGGTGCATTTCCTAATCCAAGTTTTTATTCTTCTTTCACGTTTTGTTGTTGGTTTAATATCAATCTTCCTCACCATCATCTTTTTTTTTTTTTTTTTTTGTCGCTACTCTATTTAAAGTTGTGGCTGAGGATTCCATTGATGAAGGCTGAAGAGGATTCTACAGATGTGAGCTCTTGCTATTTTGAGAAATTCCAACTTTGCTCAAAGCATGGTTACTTGGATTTTTCTAGTTATTTTTACTGAATACATTGAATACGCATGGGGATAAGGATATATGAGAACCGAATTGGATATATATTCTATTTTCTTTACCTTTTCTGATTTTTTTTTAGGTCCGGATTGATTCGTGGGAACAATGGAATTCATTTCGCCTGCTTTGTGAACACCATAGCCAGTTAGCTGTTGCACTCGATGTTTTGTGAGCAGAACTCTGATTCAAAATGCTTGCTGTTCAATCAGATTGTACCTGCTATACTTCAAATTTTGATAATATTTGCTTGTTCTCTAGGAGTTCTTTACCATCAGCAAACTCAGTTGGACGTTGGTTTGGAGAATCTGTTAGGGCAGCCATAATAAATACTGATGTAAGTATATCCTGGGCTTCAGTTGACATTCTTAATGGAATGAATTAATTCCATCTTGTTTCTTTTGTTATCTGGTTTTAAATGAACCCACTATCCATTTACCAGGCTTTTTTAACAAATGCACGGGGTTATCCATGCCTTTCAAAGCGCCACCAGAATCTTATTACTGGGTTCTTTAATCATTCAATACAGGTATATTTACATTATATTAATGCTATTGTGCATGTGAAACTTTCAGTATGTCTTTCCTGCACAAGTGGCTCTGTATTACAGAGGTGATAGCTTATGCTATTGTGCTGCTCTTGTTGTGTGGGGGCAACTTTCACTTGGAAACATCCTGAGATTATCTGCAATACATTTGGATTTTATGTTTGATATTCTATCATGATTTCTTACACTAATTGTTCCAGATCTTGTTTCAAATCTAATTGTTAATTTCTGTGATGCAAATTTTGTAATCTAGGTGCTTTTTAATATCTTTCCAGATTATTATCTCCGGGAAATCTGTACATACTGTCCCAAAGACAAGCTCAGATTTAGCTGCTAATAATTTGGATAATCACAGTGAAAGTGAGTACTGCTATCAATCGTTAAATTTGTATGCACATGCTTATTCATGGTTCTGATGTTTCATTGTGTCGTTTCATGTATTAAAAATGCATGTTTTATATGTATAACTCGAGCTCAGCACCTCTTTATGATTATAGCTGTGCAGAGGCATCCTCTGCGGCCATATTTGGATTATGTTGGTTACCTCTTCCAAAGGATGGATCCCCTCCCTGAGCAAGAACGATTTGAGGTAGCTCTCTCTCTCTCTCACATTTGCTGACACACGCGTGCATGTCCACTCAAATGTGCACGTCCAGCATAAAATGATGTTTACTTCTTTTGTTCCTTTTATTTTTCCCATTAACTCGCTTTTAAGCCTTTAATATTTTATGCCAGCTTGGATACAGGGATTTTCTACAATCTCCATTGCAAGTAAGCTCTATGGCTTGCACCTGTCTATTGAGATGTCTGGAATAAGATTCTTTTTTTTTTTTTGGTCAACATAGGCATCTATTATAAATGAAATTCTGCAATTCTTCTATCAATTTCTTTTATGCTAAATTCTCTCGACTCTTATCAAGTTGTCAACCATCAAGTTGCTGTTGTTTTCATTCAGCCACTCATGGATAATCTAGAGGCCCAAACATACGAGACATTTGAGAAAGACTCGGTGAAATACATTCAGGTATGAGTGTCTAAATATATATTTACATCAAAATGGACATTGAATGTCAAGTAATGCATGTGTCTGTGTTTTGGTTCCATATACCTAATGGTGTGTGGTTGTAAAGCAATCTGTGTGCTTAACAAGAAACTTGTGATTGGGCTTGGTAATTTTTTATATTAAAATATCAAATGGAGAACATTGGTGACCTTAGGTCAATTGCTTTCATGAATGGTTGTTGTAGTTGGTTTATTTTTTCATGTACTTGTTCAAGGTCATTTCTTTTAATTCCTCAATTTATTATTTAAATTCTTCTTTTCAATTTTATGTTAAAAGTTTATCAAAGTTAGTTGTTAATAGGTCATCATCTGCCAAAAACCTGACAGTTAGGCAATTTAAATGGTTGACATTTGTCTTATATTATAATGTTATCCGTCATGTGATTGAAAAGGTCTATGGGAGTGGTAACATTGATGTTGGAGAAGCTACAAACAGGAAAACTTAAGAAATTTCTCTATCGAGGCAGAGATGGAAGTATTCAGCCCTCTATTTAATCATCATTATCATCTAATTTCATAGAATAAGAGGCCTTTAAGTTTACTCAAAAATTAAATTATGAGGTAATTATTATTTGCCCCCTATATTTTAACGTATTTTGCCATTTGTACCTTGACATTGAAAATTTATATTTTATTGTCCACATTTGTCATATTATATTTAAAGCCCCTTCTGTTGGAAATTTTGTAGAATTTTTGTTAAATGGGTATGAAACAACAATAGTTCCTTCAGCGAAGTGTGACACTCTTATATTAACCTTCAAATTAAGATGTTTTATTTTATTTTTTTTCCGTTTTATCCTTAGAAAAAATCATCAAATTAATTATTCATTATAAAATTAATATCCAAATTATTCTAATTGTTAAATTGTTTTTTTTTATTGAATTTTTAAATATGAAACACTTTAACATTAGTCTATTTAATCATTTAGTAACTTATTATTATTAAATTTTCACAATTTTTGAATAGAAAAGAGATTAATTTAAAAATAAAGAAAAATCAAAATATTGTTGTCTTATTGTTGTAATAGTGTTGTTGTGCTATTACAAACTGTGTCTTTTCTTTGGCAACCTTAGCCTTCAAGAAAATGAAGCTAAAGATGTGACAAGTCTAACAACATAAAAATCGCATCCATTGGACTTCTAGATCACTAGTAATGGAAAATAGAAATTTCAACCTTTTGAATTTTCTCTCTTTGAAGCTCTCTCTACCAATAATCAAAAGCAATGCCATTAGTCTGTCTCCTATGTTTAGTTCATATTATTTCTTTTCTAACACGAGTAAAATTATGATTGTTCAGTTCAAATTGATGAGCTGAATCTGTAGGCACCCTTCATTTTGCCGATGAGCCCATTTTTCTTTCTATCTTTTCTCTTGCTTTTTCTCTTTCATAGTCAAGTTGAAGATGGCATGGCTTAAAGCCTCAAACAAAAAGTTTTTCTAATGTTTGCATTTTAGTCTATTATTTATAATTAATTGTTAATTAGGACATCTTATAAATTTATTGAATACAAGGATATTTTAGACATATACATTATTATAATATTTCTTTGATTTGCATTTTTGACATTTTTCTAACCATAAAAGTACAAAAATCCAACAAAAGAAGAATTTGGTATGACAAAAATAAAGTATAAGTGATAAAAGAACCCACAGGAATCACGTTTCTGAACCCTTTGGCTATATGGACTTGCGAGCAATGAACTTGTGAACCCCTAAATCAATTTGAGAAACAAGTCAAATGAGCGGACTCAGAACCCTAGGGAAACTAAGTCATTAAAACCCTAATCTGTAAAGACGCTACAAGGTTTGACTAATCCCTTGATAAGTCTGAACTGCATTCATTCAAGAACACAAAGAAAGAAAGCAAAGCTTTCAGAGAAAAACTTTCAATGATCATATAACTCAACTTAATTGTGTTACAACCTTAAACAAGCTATTTATAATCTAAATAGAACAAGAGGATAATTAAAGAAACAAATAAGTGTTCAATGACGGCTGAATAAAACACGTCCAAAAACCCTAAAAATAAGATAATTCCATCACACACGGCTATGTTCGAAAGGACGCACAGCTGTGTGCAATGAATGCTCTTCGAACTTAAAAAAATGCATGTTCTCAGGCACAATCATGTGTGAAGAAGCACACAGCCGTGTCTGCCTCCAAATTGTCCATGCTGAATTGATGCGAATCAAGCATAGCCGCGTTTGAGACTTTAGCCTATGAGGACGATTGAATTAGCCCTAGGTTTTTTCATCAAAGTTGTAGCTCTTTGTCTTAGCTTTCCATAGCATTTTGAATCACCTCAATCTGACTCTTGTAGAGAAAGTTATGGCCGAAATACTGAAGCATGCTGCCAACATACGAATTGATAAGAATTGAGCCTAGGATCACATCAAGATCGTATCAAAAATTATCGAAAAATATAATTTTATACTGTCAAGGGGCAAGTACTATAATATGTTAAAGTAGAGGTTCAACTTCTGCGGGTGAACCAAAGTGACAAAAAAAGAAAAAGAAAAAGAAAAAAGAATGAATGAACTACATGTTTGGAAGTGAGCCAATTTTGAGTTAGGCTTTTATGAGCATTGAACCAAGCTTGAATTTATGAAAGCTCAGTTAGGTTTCATTTGGTTGGTTTACATTGCAATGGACATCATATGATCTATGAAAATTCACCATTAGCAAAATTTTGGCCATGTTTACATATGTATCCTTACCATACATATGAAACAGTTGTGATCTATGCAAGCGAACTCCTAGCTCTCCTTTTCCTTCTGTCATTCTAGTTGTTATGAATGTTGTGTATTGAATAATAGTTGAGCGGTTGTATTTTTCTAGTACCAAAGGGCAATTGAGAAAGCTTTGCTTGATAGGGTTCCTGATGAAGCAAGCATTACCACGGTAAGCTAGCAGCTTATAAATGCTACTGACTCATGTTCTTTTATGATTTTTGTTAGGCTACTTTTGTTTAGATTATGTTTTTTATTACACCTTGTACAGTGCTGAAAATGTTAAGCTCACCTTATTTTTTTAAATAATTGTGGCAAGGTACTGATGGTTGTAGGAGCAGGACGTGGACCTCTTGTTAGGGCATCATTGCAGGTTCCTTCTATGAATTATGAATTTTATAACTACATATTTTTTATCACTTTATTCTTCATTTTAGTTGTCTATAGGCGGCTGAAGAAACAGGGTGCAAACTAAAGGTGTACGCAGTGGAGAAAAATCCAAATGCTGTTGTTACACTTCACGTGAGTATTGCATTTCAGGTTTTAAGTAATATAAACAATAAATAAAATGCCTGAATGTGGAAATCTTCCTCATGCTGATGTATATATTGATTTGACATAATGAGCTGAGAATTCGTCAAAATCTTAGTTCTTCACACTCAATAATTGAAGTCTTAGGAAAGGGATAATTTATTGAGCTTTCATGCCTTGGATTAAATTTCAAACACTTTGTTAATCATGAAGTATTTTTTTTGCATGATTATTTTATATTGTAATCATCCTTTTGGTTCTTGTGCTTTTCGTTCTTGAACTTTTATTGAGCTTAGAAGTTCTATGGTATTTGTTGAAACAGAGTTTGGTTAAGCTGGAGGGTTGGGAAGACATTGTTACTATAATTTCTTGCGATATGCGTTACTGGGATGCTCCTGAGAAAGCTGATATTTTGGTATGTGAGTATGTTTTCTACTTAATTAGTTTGATGTATGTCTGGATGCCAGCTATTACCTGCTCACTTTTTTGTGTTTGTTTCGTCGGTCTTTAGGTTAGCGAATTGCTCGGTTCATTTGGTGACAATGAACTGTCACCTGAGTGCCTTGATGGTGCCCAACGGTTTCTAAAGGAAGATGGAATCTCAATACCATCATCGTATGTATATCCTTCTTTATTATGTCATTCTCTCCTTCATGGATAACTATGGTGAATTATGTGTAGACTCTATTGGAGTACGTGCCAGTATATGTGGAGGGGTTTGTTTTTACCAACTAATGACGTGTTTGGTAAATTCATATGCCACCAAATGCTTGTATGAGACTAATGGAACTTTTTTTAAAACATCCTAAAAAACATTAGTTTTCATCTTATCTTTCTGCTATTTAATCTATAGTTGATGGTGCAAGTTTGTCTGTGTTATTAGCTTGAGTGATCTTTCTGTTATGGTCCTTCAACACCCACTCTTTCTATTCTAGAGTTTGGTAGTATCTGTCAAAGTCTACATTAGAAAATGTGTTCTCTACCACCTTAGGCGACTACAAGCTAGTAGATCATGTGCTCTCTACTTGTTGGATTGTATGGTGAATAGCTGGCGAAGAAAGGTCAGTGTTTTTATGATCCTTGCTGATGATGCATCTATTGCTCGACTGGAAAAAAAGTATTCGCTTTGGGAACCTAATGTCTTAATAATACACCAAGAAGAGGGAACTTTTGGTTAAGAAATATTCTTGTGAGTTACATTTTTTATTTAGACATTTTTATTAGTTAAAATGGATTTTTCCTTTTTAGGGATATATACCCATATTTTGGAATTTCCTCCTATTGGAACATCAGACTTGCTCTTATGAAACTTTTTGTAAGAATAATTCTTGTACCCTCTTTCTCTACTCCTATACAATGGCACAGGAGTACAATTCACTGCATTCTGAACAGCATCCATTGTGATATAGCATCTCTACAAATCAAGTCTTTCATACACCTTTCATACTTCAGAGGTCAAAATTTAAATTGTTTAAAAAGTATCATGCCTTTCTTGGTCCTTGGTTAATTAGGATTTACAGTCCTTTGTCAATTAGGATTTCTAATGAGAGGAAGGAAATAAATAACATTATTTGGTCCCTTACAGGATGCCTGCCATAACTGGAAAAAATCTAAACTGATTATGGGCTGGGCTAGTCAAAATTCTAGGCCTAGATAGTCAGGTTGGGTTCAAGCCTAGGCTCAAAATCTCAACCCGGCCCATGACTTGGACAGGTATGATTGGGTAATCAAACCATTGAGAAAGTTTACTATGGCAAACTATGATGCACGGAAACTTCTCCGAATAGGCGTTTCCGCGTTTCGGAAACGTTTCCATATCGGAAACTTTAGTAAACTCCTCGAAAACGTTTCGGGGCCGTTTCTGCAAATATAAAAAATTAGGAAACACGTTTTCTACTTGAAAACGCATTTCCAACTTAAAAAATATATTCCTTTAGTATTTTCCTAAATAAGAAAAGATACAAATTAAAAAATAATTTTATATTTTTCTTAACTAAACAAAATAATTTTTATAATTATACTATTACTTGATAGGATAAATAAATTTTTTCAAGATTTATATATAAAATTTATATTTATTTATATTCGTATATTTTTAATATTTATTTATATACCCCCTATACTTTTAATATTTACACGTTTCCCCCACGTTTTTGTTTCCTATATTTTAAGAAATGGAGTTTCGCCGTATCCGTTTACACGTTTTCCCGTTTCCCCGTTTCCGTTTCCCTGCTACATTGATGGCAAATAGAGTTGAGAAAAATATTTTACATTGGCTATGAGAACATGAGAGGGGACAAGTCAGTGAACAAACACTACTAGCAAATAGAAATTTGTTGTATAGTGAAAGATTATGGGAGTTTTACATCTCAAAAATCAAAGGTAGGTAGGTACAGGAACCACCATAGTACTGAAGAAACAGGAACAGTTACTAACTCATCAAATTCTTTTTACTAAACATTTATTTTCTGAAATTTGATGCTTTGATGGCTATTTACATATATTGAGAGTTGGTCATCAAATTGGGCACTTTGGAGATTTCTTTGGAAATTTATTTGAGATTTAGTGTGTAATGCTTCTTTTTCAGGTACACAAGTTTCATCCAACCTGTGACTGCTTCAAAACTGTATAATGTTGTGCGTCACCTTGTATCCTTTTGCTTTTGTTTTTTGTTTTTTTTTTTTTTAAATATCCTTTAAGAAAATCATTGGGTTGGTGATTTGAAGAAAATCATTTGGTTGGCTTCTTGTTGGGTTGCAGGTTAAGTCACACAAAGATCTGGTGCACTTCGAGACGGCATATGTTGTCAAACTGCATAATGTGGCAAGGCTTGCTCCTTCTCAGCCTGTAAGCCTAGTTTTCTAACACTAACCGTTGAACCATGATTGGACCTAGAGCTTGTCAAATTTGTTAGTTATCTTTTATATAGAATGCTGGGCCCTTAAATTTGAGCAGTTCTTGATTTTGGAGCTCTTTGTTGATGGAATCTTAGAACTTCTTCAATTTACACATAAATGTTTGTTTCCTATATCTCAATCTTTGGAGCACAAAATCGGTTATAGATTCTCAAGCAACTTCTCCATGCATAGGTCTTTACATTTACTCATCCAAATTTCACTACCAAGAAAAACAATCAGCGCTACAAAAAGCTGCAGTTTGAGGTAGCAAATGACACTGGCCCAGCAATGGTGCATGGTACGTTGTAACCAAATCCTATCTTTATTTTATTTGAGAGAATTTCTCTAGTTAGATTAGATTACAAACAGACTTTGGCTCCTTTTGATTCTTTGACAAGCAAGCAAGAGTGAGTGGCATGCATTCTTTACCCTGCTTTAGCATTATAGTATGAAATATCATGGAACTGGGCATGAAATTGCTAGGAGGTCAGGTTTCAATTATAGAGAGGATAGACCAGATAGATTCTCTAGTGTTTGTGTCATGAAGCACTTGAATTCATCCTTTGCACCTTGTTTCATAGTGGGAACTCTAGAAATTTATTTTGTTGCATTCAGTGTTTATCTGCCAATGATGTGCTTGGACCATCCATTCTCTAGAATCCACTATATGTTGTTTTTAACTGTCAGGAAAAAATGCATATTTCCAGTTATAGTAATTCTAATTGTTAATTATTTACTCCTGTTTGCCGGCAATGAAATTCTTTGTCTTTCCTGGTATAGGATTCGCCGGCTATTTTGATGCAAAGCTCTACAAAGACGTTCATCTTGGTATTGAACCATCAACAGCGACACCAAATATGTTCAGCTGGTATGACATTTCAAATGGCATCTGCATTATATGTTACTGGCTTATGTGCTTTTTGACACTCAGAGTATTATTTAGAGTGTTGCATTGAACCATTAACTTTTTAGTGGTGTCTTTTGTCATTTTAATAAGCACTCATTTATTCCTTTTCTGCTTGGCATGTTTATTGTCTTGCTTCATCGGCTATATTATTTTCAGCTGACCAATATGATGCTGCTTCTTTGACATGATTTTTTGGTGGTTCCTCATTTTCATTTTCTGCTCTTAGGTTTGCAATATTTTTCCCGCTAAGGACACCAATATGCATACAACCTGGTTATCCTTTAGAAGCACATTTTTGGCGTTGTTGTGGTCCTTTGAAGGTAAAGCAAATTTAAAATATGACGGCAGCTAAAAATTTTGTAATCAAATCAAGATATCCACTCAACCACCCAGAATTCATAATTCTTGCTAACATCAATATTGTTGCGGAGTACTTAAGTTGCATTTCTCTCTCACATGCTTGCATGTGCAAGTTTCATGCGCATGCACTCATAATTAGATTTCCAAATTTAATTATGCAAGTTTCATGCGCATGCGCTCATACTTAGATTTCCAAATTTAATTGTTTGATTGTGATGTAGGTTTGGTATGAGTGGTGTGTGACATCCCCCAACTCATCAGCTGTCCACAACAGCAATGGACGTTCATACTGGGTCGGTCTTTAGTCTTTCCTCAGTTCGCCTATATTTGTCTTTCCTCAGATGATTGTGCTGCCCTTGCAGGGTGCAAGAGAGTATGCCAGATCTGCTGGCTTCCTACAATCTTGAATTTCTGTATAAGTTATGGCTTTCAGCTGTATTGTATGAAGGAAAATATTTGTATGAGTGTATTATCATCCAAACAGTCTGCCGTGCATAACACAGAAGCAAACTTAGCGGATGCAGTTGATTGTTTGTGAATTGATATGGCTTCCAAATTTTGTTGCCCTTGCTACTTGCAGGCCATGAGTAGAACTACAAATGGCTTTCCGCAAGTTGTATTTTGACCAGAAACAGCAGAATTTGGAGAAGTCCAAGCGAGTGAGAAAATGAGATGTGAATGTGCACAAAGATTGAGGACATGATTCTTGCATTTTTTTTTTTTTTTTTGGCAAAATCTTGCCTACGGATGTATTGGGTGAAATGACATCGACGATCTCTCATAGACGAAGTCATGCAATATTAAATTAACTATAAATATATTAAAATATATGAATTTAAATAATTTAAATTTGTTTGTTAAAATTTAAAAATAATAATAAATTATATTAATGCACTAAAAAATTATCATTTTAAAATAATTAACTATAATATATAACCTTATAAAGTATTAATAATTTTTAACATATATATAATTGTAAAGATTTAAAATAATATTATTTATAGGTATATTAAAATTTCATACAAATATTAAAATATTTCAACAATTTTGACACAATGTTAAAATATTTTAAAATTATATGTATTAATATATAAATTAATAATATAATAAATGAAATAAATTTTACAAAAATTATTAAAAGTTATTGGTGACTAAATAAATTTGTTTAATAATATAATATACCATAAATAAATTAAGAGGTTAAATGTAATTTAAAAAAAATAAGAGTTTAAAATTGTTACTAAATGTTTTTATGAAAGTATGGACTAATTTGTTAACTAACTAAACTATTAGGGAGGTTTTTTCTGTAATTTTTATTGTCATATTTGTGTACATCTCACGCAATAAGGGTGTAAATGAAATATTTAGGGCCAATTTGACTGCAAAGTTCCAAGGGGTAAATTGATGAAAAATGTCAAAAAAGAGCAATTTCAACCTTTCTAAAAAGTTTAAGGGCCAAATCGAACTTTATTCCAAATATATATATGTTTCTGGAGTTAACCAAAAAAAAAATGCTAAACACAAAGCCATTCAAAGTATTCTCACTTGTGAGGATGGAGGAAGTCCCATGATCCTAAATGACAATTATTCATGTGACATTGGAATATTTAAGCCAAAGGCAGAATACAGGCCATTCTGTCTATGCAGAACCTTTAAGATATGCAGGTGCATCAGAATCATCCGTAAGCACCTGACCAGGCTCAGCTTTGCAACCATTCTCCACCTCGTCAAAGTAGTCTTCTCGGGCATTATCAGCTAACATAAGGGAAACTAACCAGAAGAGGGCTGAATCAAGAGAAACAAAAGCACCACCACCCAACAGACCAGTCTTAGCAGTAGGGCAATCCGTCGCAAGATTTCGGTGAATTTTGTGAGTCAAGTGAAGCTGCTCGGTGATTGTTGGCCATAACAGCAAAGCTGCTGCTAATCCCCCAGTAAACCTGAGATGAGTGCGCACAAATAGTTACTGCTCATTATTTTAACTGGTGTGCTGCAAAAACTCGATCAGCATTGCTTGAAAGAAACCAAATTCAAATTAGTGCTGTAGAGAAGTGGGTGGCTGTTATGCGGCCACTATGCTATACATTGGAATTGAAACTTGAACACAGATAATGTGAAGGAAGGCAGAAAACATAAGAAATAAATGAAATGAAAGGGTGAGTGAATATTGATGTAAAAGGATCAGGATGCTTACAAGGAAATGCTGAAGAAAACAGAGAAAGTGGGACTGCGAAAGAGTGCAGAGTGAGGAACAGTTTTTCCTTTGTAAGGATAAAAAAGAGAGAGATAGCCAGCCACAGTAGAAGCTAGAAGAAATGCAAAGGCTAGGTATCCCAAGACAACGGTGGGATCAGATGGATAGTTGCAAATAACAACTCCTTTTCCAGGGATAGGAGTTCCAGCTGCAGGCTATATATATATATATACAAATCAAAATAAAACAAACAATCAGATTCTGATGCATACATAGGAAGTGGAGCAATTGAAATTGCAATCGGGAAGGTAAATAATGAATCAATAGGATATGAATACCTTTTTATTTTCTGCAACTATCCCAAAAATAAAAGAGAGCGACCCAAGAGCAGCTACAATTACAGACATTTGCCGCACAGATACGGCCATGACTTTGATTGAACGAGTCGATTGATGCCTGTGCCAATTCCTTTCGACGAATAACTAATCCAATTACAACCCTAAATTAAATAAATAAACAGAAACAATTTTACTTTGAAAAATCAGATTAGATGAGAGCAAAACTCAAAAGAAACATATGATTAAGATTGAGATTAAGATTTTTGAAGTAGTAGTGGTAGTAGGGATTGTTTGTTCGTTGCTAGAATTACCGAGTGGTGTGATGCGATGCAGTGAGTGAGTGAGTCAGAGGAGAAAGAATAGATCAGAAGAAAAATTTTTAGAACAAAGTAACCTGATACGAGTAGGACCGAACGAACAGAGCGAGTCAAGCAAGCAGCAATAGATTATAGATGCAATGCAAGAGAGGAGAGGAGAGAGGAAGTTTTTTTTTTTTTTTTAAAAAAAAAAAAACCAACCTATTATTTTCTCTGTCTCTGTGCCGTCCTCTCAGTGATAATCGATCAATCCATGTACATAGACAGATGTACTAAAAAGCCTAGAGCCTACAGGAGTATCTGCTCCGCTACGCTCACTGCTCACATACCACAGAACAAACAAAAGAATATGAGATACCTGCAAATAGGCGAATCAATTAAGAATCAGTCGAGGCGATGCGAGGAATCTATTCTTGTCGAAAGCAGACCCATGGGTCGCCACGCCCAATACGGCAAAAAATTCTTTCAATAATAATAATAATAATTTGTTTGTTTCTAATTTCGAATTTGTATTGCACCATCCAAAAGAATTTCACCATCCTACTATCTATTATGGGTCTATTTAAAAAAGGATAATTTCATAAGAGGAGGAATTCTTCCTCCTAATGATGTGTCAACTTTTTAAATTATCACTCATTAATAAAATAAAATAATTTAATTGGTTTTAAATCTTTTATATAGATAAAAAAAAGATAAAATAACACTTGTACATTAAACAAATGAAATTATAAATACACAATGACATTATATAGGGAAATGATATATATGTCACGGCACGCAACGCTACAGTGCGTCGCGAACTGCGACATATTACCTTTATGCCTTTAGTTTTTTTATTTGATTATTAAAAAAATTTTGCAAGTACGGATGTTTAAATTCTTGTACGACAGGTTTACCCATGTGCAACTTAGGTTTTAGATTCCAAAAAAATTAAAATTAAATTTAAAAAAAATTCAAAAAAATAAGGGATAAGGAGGCAATGTATAAAGGTTATTTTATTTTTTTATCTATATAAGAGATTTTTAAAAAGTTAAATTGTTTTGTTTTATTAATTAGTGATAGTTTAAAAAGTTGACACATCATTAGGGAGGTGGATTAATTGTATAAAAAAATTACAATGATAATTTAAAAAATTGTTGTATAAAAAAATTGTCTTTTAAAAAATTTTAAGAAAGCGAACAAGTTAAATTTTTGCTAACTCAGGATTTAAAAAGTCAAAACTAAAATTACAATGATATATACGTAATTTCTATCCATTAATTGATTAAAGCAAAGACAGTTGAAACAAAAAAAATGATTAAAGCAAAGAGAAGGACGTTGTAGCTAATGGTATTAATTTGTTGGTTGTAATCATCTTCGAAATAATTAATTAAAGAATTGTGGCTTGGCTGTTTGTGCAAAAAAAAAAAAAAAAGTCAAACACAAAACCAAAGATATCTGCAATTGTTCCCTCCTCAAAATTTCCCAGCTACCTCACACCTCGCACCAGCCGCTTGTGATTCTCAACTCAACTAGGTAGGCTGCTGGCAGACTCAAGTAGCTGCTCCTTTCGGATTCTGCTCGCCCTCTAATTAATCTAACTGCAGCTAGCTCCCCACTTGTCTTGTCGATTGATTCTCATCATCTGCTAAAAAATTCTCTCTTCTTCTATTTTATATTTATATTATATTCCCCATATATAATACTCGTATGGTGTGGTATGGTTGGTATATGGGATCCATCCGAGCTTGGGGCGGGCATCTTGCCCTTTTGTGGTGGTTATGCTTTCGAGTGATCATGGTTTCAGTAAGAGTAAGTGGGATTGGTGTCAACTGGGGAACACAGGCAACTCACCCTTTGCCCCCTTCAACAGTGGTCGCAATGCTCAGGGACAATGGATTTCAAAAGGTTAAGCTTTTTGATGCAGATTCTCTTGCTTTGAGTGCTCTCGCTAATTCTGGGATCCAGGTCATGCTGGGCATCCCCAATGATATGCTCTATACCTTGGCTAATAGTATGGGTGCTGCTGAAAATTGGGTTGCCAAGAACGTCTCCTCTCATATCTCCTCCTCTGGTGTAGACATCAGGTAGGTAATCAGTTCCTTTCTTCGATCTTCGCGTACATCTAGATCTATATCTATATCTATACCTATATCTATGGTGGATACATATTCAATCGTTTGTTATCATCTTAATTAAATATATATTAGGTGCTTCGCTTCAAACATCTCAAAGCATCCCTAACACGTAACTTATCCCTGAAAAAGCCTAAAACAAAAAGATTTTTTTTAGTTTGTTTTAACTGCGGTTCGTTTATCATCTTCTCAGTGGAATATTATAAGAATTACCACAGCTAAATTATGATGAAGAATTAACAAACACTAGTAGAGTAGCTACCATGGGCTTGCTAATTACGTTTATGTAGCATCGATTCTGTTCAGAAGAACTGTGTTATATATAATATGATGTCCATTTCAAACACACAGTCAAGATTTGCTTGTTTTCCCCTACTCTCTAAATATTACCGAATACTTTTACTGAAAATAGCTTATATATATATATATATATATGGGCGCATGTGTTTGCAAGAGTAATTGTGCCCGCAAGATATCCTTGACCAACCTCTTGCATTTTGTGTTCATTTTACTGCTGCCAAAGAATTCCTTGCTAGGATTTGTTAACAAATTCTTCAGGTTTTAGTTTAAAATGAAAATTGTGCCTACTTTCAAATGCAAAAAAGTACATCCATCACAAATGCTTCTGCACAGCTACATCTATCCTTGGATTCTCTACAAATTAATGAGCCTCTCTGTTTTCATAAGAAAGATTCTTTCTATTCTCAAAAAAAAAAAAAAAAAAAGATTCTTTCTGTATCAATATTGGTTTATCAATTTTCGATCTATTTTCAGCCAAACCTGTCGACACTTCAAAGGTAGTTACAGAAGAGGTATCTGTCTTAGTTGAAAGAAAAGGTAGTTTTTCTCTTATCCATATAATAATATAAAGACCAAGTACAGGCTTTACTGGATGAATAACAGATAGCATTGCAGGCGGCGTTATGTGCATCGTCTGAATGTTAGATCATTTTCACGATTAAATGACCAGAGAGTGTTTGATACTTGTTTCTTTTAAATCAAGGCATTAACTGGTTTCCTATAGTACGTACAATACAAGGCTGCTTTGCTTTTTACGTGGTACATTAATTTTAAGCATTTTCCGCAGCAAATTCGACAATTATTTAGTTGTCCCTCAGGTATATTGCAGTTGGAAATGAACCATTCTTATCAACATACAACGGAAGCTTTTCAGGAACAACACTTCCCGCTCTTCAAAATATCCAAGCCGCTCTCATAAAAGCAGGACTAAGCACCCAAGTGAAGGTCACTGTTCCTCTCAATGCAGATGTATATGGGAGTTCAACTAGTCTGCCATCTGGTGGCGACTTCAGATCAGATATTCGTGACCTCATGCTATCAATTGTCAAGTTCCTGAGTGACAATGGAAGTCCATTTACTGTGAATATCTATCCTTTCATAAGCCTTTACGAGGATCCCGAATTCCCTCTTGCCTTTGCATTCTTCGACACCAATTCATCTACAATAAATGATAATGGAATAATCTACAGCAATGTGTTTGATGCCAATCATGATACACTTGTATCCGCATTGCAAAAAAATGGATATGGGAACTTGCCCATCGTCATCGGAGAAATTGGGTGGCCTTCCGATGGAGATAAAAATGCCAACTTGAGGTACGCCCAGGAGTTCAACCAAGGATTTATGAACCGTATCATCGCAGGGAAAGGGACCCCACTAAGACCTGGCCCCATGGATGCCTACTTATTTAGCCTCATAGATGAAGATGCCAAAAGCATTCAACCAGGTAATTTTGAACGCCACTGGGGAGTATTTTACTTCGACGGACAGCCCAAGTATCCACTGACTTTAGGGACAAGAAGTTCCAACGGCCTGGTACCAGCAACTGGTGTACATTATTTGTCTCAACAATGGTGCGTTACGTCACCATCGGCAAGCCCTGATGACCCAGAAATTGCACCGAGTGTGAATTATGCTTGTGCTCACGCAGACTGCACTGCCCTAGGATATGAGACTTCTTGTGGAAATTTGGATGCACGTGGGAACATCTCTTATGCATTTAATAGCTACTATCAACAGAATAATCAACTTGAAAGTGCCTGCAAGTTCCCAAATGTTTCAGTTGTCACGACTATCGACCCGTCCACTCAAGACTGCAAATTTAGGATTATGATCCAAACAGAAAGTTTGGTGGTTTCGGAAGCAGGGGTTAGATTAAGGCTTTTCAAGCCAGCTAGTTTGGTGGTTTCGGCGCTTGTTTTCCTGAGCACGTTGGTATGAATTTATCTGGTGCTTCTGTCTATTATTTCATTTGTTCTTCCGTTTAAATTTCATTGAAATTATAAGGTATGTTGTACTTTAACTCGTGTGTGTATATACATGTAACATTTCCATATGTATATAGGGTGATTATAGGTGTTGCAAGATAAATTTTCTCTTTTTTTTTTTTTTTGACCGCGATACATGTCGCAATTCGTGACATGTATAGTTCGTCGCGAGTTGCGACAAATTACCATACTGCTCCTTTTTTATTTTTTTGAATTTTATTTTTTTTGAAAATTTAATTAATTTTTTATGGAATCTAAAATTTAAATTGCACAATGGTGAACCGTCATGCAAGGATTTAAACAATTTTTTTTTTTAAATCTAAAACTTAAATTGCACACGGCTGAACACGTCGTGTAAGGATTTAAACACTCATAGTTTGTGAAAAAAAATTGAATCTAAAACCAATTGCACACAGATGAACCTGTCGTGTAAAGATTTAAACATCCGCAACTTGTAAAAATTTTTTTTTAAATAATAAAATGAAAAAATAAATGAAATAAAGGAGGGGCAAAATGATAAAAGTATCGCGAATAGCAATGCACAACCCCGACACTTACCTTTATCCTTTTTTTTTTATATATATATATTTTTGCCCTCAAAATTTTTGGTATCCCATAAATTAATAGGGGAATAAAACAAGTAACTTCGCCGTCCGACACTAAGCACTTCACCCCGGCCACATGAATATTTATCTCCATATATATATATGTATATATATATATACACACGACCCTTATAAGCTAGCATGACAAAACTAGCATATAGCCCCTATAAACATATTAAAACTAGCAGCTGGGTAACGTAATTTGATTAATTTATAAAATGAATTTATTATAATATTCTCAAAAAAATTGTTCATTTTTTGGTAAAAAAAAAAAATGTTCATTCACAGTATTTTTCAAAAAATGTGATATTTTAAAATAAAATCATGATATTTTAAAGAAAGATCATGACATCTTGAAATTCTAAAAATCGTGATATATTGAAAACATTTGCGATATTTCAAATATTTTTCCTATATTTTAAAAAAGCTTATGATATTTAAAAATATCAACCGTTATTTATTATGTTATAAGAAATATTATAATATATTTGTGGTTAGATCATAATTATTTAATGTGATATTTTAAAGTTTTATATAAAACCATAAGAGCATCTCCAATAGTACTTTTTATTTTAAAGAGCATTTTTTGCTCAATAAAGAGCATCTTAAGGAATTTTTAAATATAAAGAGTGAAGAAATTTGTATAACTCTAATAGACTCTATATATTTCTAATCTTCATTTTGTTTTATCCAACAAAAATTAATGCTTAATTTTTTTTCTATTATTTTTTACAAGATTTCCCTTTATTTATTTAATTTTTTTCTTCCATTTGATAAAAGAGAAAATTATTTTCAATAAATAGATAAACATCAATTAATATTCTGCATAGGGAATTGAAATATTTTAGAGTAGAGAGTGAGGTTTGGCTCTCTACATATAGAGAGTCAAACCAACTCTCTACTCTAAAACAAAAATATAGAGAGTGTATTGGAGACCATTTTTCTGATTTCACTCTTTAAAATAAAGAATTTTACTTAGTAAAAAACCTATTGGAGATGCTCTAATAAGCTAGCATGTCAAAGTTAGGAGCCGGAAACAATAATAAATAAGGTGATAACAGATCCCCTTAATTAATACAGACCACATTACCACATTTAGGCTTAAAATAAGGAGTAAGATTACC
>CATIWK010103014.1:0-11738 GCA_949634005.1 Mallotus japonicus
TTCAGGTTTTAAAGGTGAAATCTGAAAGTCTGGTTCCAACGAATCCCGACATCCTTGATGGCGTAGATAATCTTAGCTAATTGCACTTGGGTGATGGATAGAGAAAAGCAGTAGAAAGACGTAAAACCTTAGCTAATTGCACTGTAGCCTTGACCACTCTTTTTGGGAAAAGAATTTTTTAATGTAAAATTATTTGAAATGAGATTTGTCAGCAATTTTTTTTTCTTACGTGGATAGCTTTTTGACTTTGTCAAAGTGAGTGTTACTTACGCTCCTGATTACAAGTTGTCAAGTGTTTAAAAGTATAAAAAAAAATTAGAGTTAAGGTGTTTATAAGGTCATATTTAAAATTCAGGTGGCCAATGAGATTTTACCTACAAATTTAGGGGATTAAATATGGGTTTAGCCATATATATATATAGCTAAAGTTAACTCATAATAATACAATTATAGTGATATAATTCCCTTAAAAATATGTATAAATTAACAGTTAGATCATTGTTTCTCTCAATTTAAAAAAAGTTATAGTACGTACATTAACCTTACATTGGATCAAACAAATTTTGTATTGTTGCACCATATAATATATATATATATATAAAAACATACGAGGAAATTTCGCATTACTTTTTGATAGTTATATTTATATACAAAGTTTGATACAGTATAAAACAGAAATAATATTTTTTTAGTAAGTTATGTGTTATCTTTGTATATTGGCCCGGGTCTACGTGGAACGATGATCTGAAGTGCTTGCAGCTCCCGCTACTGAGTCAGAGAATGCTGCTGCTCCTTCGCATAGGAGAACAACGTAATGACTACTCATTACTGAACATGTAAATCGCTATCTGAAAGTCGGAACAGAAGGGCCCTCCATTTCAAATTTTCAAGAAATTTCATGATATCCCACAAATGGTGTTTCATTGATGTGACCATAGACAGAGACAATCAACTACTTAATGATACCAAAAGTTAATTCGTTTTACAACTTCAAATTTGAAATTTAAAGTCGTCATCAACCAAAAAAAAAGAGTAAAGGTTTCTCAGTTGGGCCTCACTCGGGTGTATGTTGGTTTACAGGCTGGTTTTGATAGGTTTCAATGGGTTCGACCAGTCCCCGTTATCAACTCGATTTGGTAGGCCTAGTCCATATGACCCTTATGCACTGTTGATTTGTTGTTTAGATGCTAATTCTGTTCTGTCAGTTGCAATGCTTTGCCCAGATAAAAAAAACGGACATTGTTCCTTCAGAGATAATGCAAATTGCTATTAGTAACTATAACTATAAGAACTTTTGTGATTATGTTTATTTGTGGTCCTTCAATAATTGTCCTGAAAATATCTGTGTTTAGAGGCTGATATTAGCTAATCAGATAGCAAGACTATGCACTAGATAAAGACAAGACTTAAATCTGTATTCCGAGTGTAATCTAATAGGCCGGTGCAATTCTTCAGAAATATATCTTTTCTGCAAATTTTCCAATCTTTAAGCTCTCTATAAAATTGAGGCACAGACTTCATTAAAATCACTTTCTTGAAATTGGAATGAAGTAAAACAAAGTCACTTATTTTTAATACCCATATAGATATATTACAGAATCACTTGCAACAGTACAGAAGAATACTGGCTTGAAATAAGCTGCAAGCCATCGCAAAAATAAATGAAAACATAAAAGACAAATCAAATTATAATCTCCATTCGATCATCGTCTAGTAGAAACACCATATCCAATTTTACCTTCTTTACTTTTAGTTTTTCCTGCTACATTTAGTGTCTATAAAAGAACATATGAGTGAAGCAGGATGCCTGACCGATATTCGCCAGCCTTGGTGAATGAAAACCTACAGTTTCTTAGGGGAACTCTTCAGCGACTTGCTGAAAAAGGGTTCCTCTTCCATTGGAGAGGTTGGTATGTTCTCTCTCGCTTGCTTTTCTCTGTGTTGCTCCAGGGGAACTTGTGCTTAGCCATGTGCTTCTTTCCTGCAGCTACTCCCAGGTAATCTCCTCGGCCCTGTTGCACATCCAGGAAAAATAGAGGTTTAAAAAAATTGAACAGCGAAAAGATTTTGATTGGTCAGTAATAGCTTTGACATATATGATAATCATAGGCAATTCTTGAATATTAGTGGCTGAGAGTTTTTACCTGGAGGCATAGCCCTTCTTCAACATCACAAATGGGGTAATCACTAGGGCAGCAATATTCGGTGCCAGTGCAGCAAACAGCATTCTCGTAAGGGCAGCAACCATAGACTAGGCAGAAATCGTAGAATTCATAGAGGCAACAGCATGTCTCTTGACTTGGACAGAAGGAGAAGTCCCCACATTGACTTGGTGAGGGAGAGGGGGGTGGGGGCACTGGTGTTGGAGGTGGTGGTGATGGCGGTGATGGGGGTGATGGTGGTGATGGAGGACTAGTTGGAGATGGTGCAGAGGATTCTTTAGTTGGATAAGAGGCCATGGCATTGATTGCACAAAGACCATATGGCAAACTAGTGTTTCTTAATAAATAGAAATATCCTTCCATTCCCCATTCTGTGCCCCATGAATTCTTCACTATCCAATAATTTTCATCTCCTTCAGAGCCATATCCAACAATCAGAACAGCATGATCAATGTCTTCTGGATTATCAGAGCAGCTACCATCATAGATTCCCTGATCAAATCACATTGTTTTCATGTCATGATGTAATCACTTCATTCTACAGGTTTATTTTAGTTTTTGCATTTTAAACTAAAGGAATTATCTCATTGATGTAGAAAATTAAGAGACAGGGGACAGAGAGTTACACTAGTATACAACTGAAAATCTATTGCAGAACCATCCATCCCAACACTAATAGGTTGCTGAAGAGTAGCACAGAAGAGAGCACTGTCTGATTCATCTACATCATTGTAGCCATCAATGGATACAACCTTTGTTTCCTCCTAATCAAACACAAAATCACCATAAGAGAGACGGGAAAAAAAAATCCGAAACGAAACATCTTTTCATGTATATCTACCATGAACAATATTTGTTATTCTAAGCGGTGAGAAACAGTGACTAGCAGAATTTTGTCACTCTTATGACGTCTATCCGGTTCGAACTCAAAAATAAGAGCTCATGTGACTACCGAATACAGGGCATCAAATGCAAATATATAACAGAAAGGAAACTAACCTTGGTGATGTTGCAAGTACCATCCACACCAGTGTAAGGATAATCAGCTTCTGTGTCAATCCCACCATTGTCAATAACCCATTCAAAAGCATAGTCCATGTAGCCTCCATCGCACCCATAATTGGTTGTGTCACAATCCATAAGTTCCTGTTCAGAAAGGCTAATGAGGTTTCCAGTGACTAGGGCATTTACTCCTTCTATTGCCCCAGTTGAAGAGAATGACCAACAACTTCCTGTCAACGTTAACCAAATGAAACACCATAACTACAAAGAATACACTAATCTAAACAATGTCTTATGCAAAATCACGCGTTCAGGATTTTCCAGAATTTTGGTGGAGAACACAAGGCTCCAGAATTTTGGAAAGTTAGTCAAAATAACAATTTAATTCTCTACATTTATTGACAATCTTTTTTTTTTTAATAATTAAGAATATAAAACACTCTTTTAAAATTTAACTTGAATATAGTAAAATATATTAATTGCTTAATCACTTTGTATTTATAGTTTAAATAACAAAATTAAATATGTATTTAATTAATGTGTTTTTTAATATCATTATGATATTATAAATTTTTACAAAATAATTATAGGAATATTTTTGTGTTATATCATGTTAGTGCCTCTTCTCTGTTTCGGTACACTTCATTTATACAAACATCTTTAGTTAAATGGAAGCATTTCGTGTTGACTAGACGCTGTGGTGCGTTACCTACCAGTCAGCGTTTGGGTAAGCTACCTGCACCTGGTGTGATTTGCAAGCACATAGGCTTCTCCCTTAATAGGCGGGTTCGCGACCGTTAAAAGATAAAATATTATTTTTATTTATTTTTACGGTATTTCAATAAAGTAGGAAAAAAAAAATTAGTCAACCACGATACTAATTTTTTTTAAGGAAAAAGATAATTCACGTGAGCGGCTAATAAAATAACGGTGGCCTCATATGAAATTAAAAAAAGGGATATTTTTATCTATACTGGGTGTAATATATTTAATAGTCAGATTTAAATGATAAAATTAAGTGTTTTGTTTTCATTGGACAACTGTTTTACACTTAATTTTTATGTTTTACATCTAATTATTGGGTGTAAAATATCCAGCCTAGGCAAGAATCTTCCTTAAAAAAATAAAATCAAAAGGAATTGCCCCATGTAAGCAGGGATAATTCCGTCCAAAAAAAATTTCATTAAAAAAATGAGGTCCGTGTTAAAGCAGACTGTTATGTCTATTGCTGTTCTTTTTTTTTTAATATTGCCTAGTAAAAATCAGAAGAAAGTACTTACTTTTTTTAATTTTTTTTAGTTTTCAAATTAAATGCTTTTCAACAGAATATTTTGATCTGAGATTAAAAAGTGAGTAATCATTTATATATATACCTACATATTAACAAAGATTTATTTTTTTTTTCAAAAAAAAAAGGATTTATTTTTAAGAAGTAATTGTCAAAAGTGACTAGACAATTAATCATTGTGATATGATCTTTTGAGAGGATTGTCATATAATTTTAATAATTTTTTAGATTGGAAAAAATATGAATTTTTGTATTTGGTAGAACTCTGACCTGGTGTGCATCATTAGAGTATTTGGATTAAGCCACTAATTAACACACTTTAAAAAAAAAAAAAATTTACCGTGCACATTATTTGACCTGTTAGTCAACAGCTTTAGGGCATCACTAGTCCTCCTACCTCTTTCTCCAAAATTGGAAATGGTCAAAAAAATTCTTATTTATTTCAAATTTATTACTCCCTATAGTCCTAAAAAGAATGATAAAACATTTTATTACGGGACAAAATATTTAATAAAGAGTATATTTGATATTTAAACTTCCTAACTCTCTCATATTGTGAGACTTAACTATTAAGTTACTGTTACTAAAAAATTTATGACACAAAAATATTTATTCTATTATTATTATTATCAAATATAAAATATTTAAAATATATATTACAAATTCAATCCAATGACATAGTACATTAGGTGCAAGTAATATTCTTCTATTACAATATTTTAACAGAACCTTAAAAATTAATTTAAACTACAAAGTTGAGTAATTAAACTCTTTAGTACTTTTCTATATCATTAAAATGACCATAAAATAGTAAAATTCTTATTTTTAAGCTAAAAAAAATAATTCAATTAAAATTTTGGATGTTTAAATTTACAATTAATTACTTAATTAATTATATTTGCAAAGAAAATTTAAAAAAAAAAGGGAGAAAAAGAAATTAAAGAAACTTACCACAGTCTCCTTGATCCTTAACAGGAGTAACTACTCCTTTCTTTCTCCAATCCAAGCTTGGAGGACCATCACAGCTCTGCAAATTTCTCTGCCTATTGCTCATTAAATTATTGTTCTGTTTCTTGATGGGTTTTTTCACCTTCGAAAGATATCTTTGCTTAAACTCTTCATTGCTCATATCAGCAAACTTGTTCAATCCAACCGTATGTTTCGAACCGTGATTTTTTTTCTCCAGCACATATTTCAAGTTCCTTCGAAAATTTTCAAGCCTCTTTTCTGCTTCCTCCGCATGCTTGTAAACCTTTCTGTGCTTTTGTATCCATAGCTGAAATAGCTCCTTGACACGCTCCTCTGATAGAAGTTCATGGAGCTCATCATTACCCACTATAGAGTACTCACTTGGGAGGCTAAGAGACAGGCATGTCAATGGAGCTACAAGCAAGAAAATGAGAAAGATTTGCAACTTTTTTTGGGCACCCATTTTTCTGAATTTGGGTTTGTTGCGATCTTAGCTTAATCACATCATAATGTATATAAAGTGAACATTTTGGTCTGCTCCAGCCTACCAGTCAGTCCAACTAAATTCTTCTATTTATTTATTTTTTCTAATTTTAAAGGTAAAAATGTGATGTGTATATTACTGAGTGACCAATTTAGCACTTGATGTGAACATGCGATTGGGAGTAATGAAAAGGGTAATTTTGGTAGTTTTGAATTGGTTATGATTAAATTGTTTTTAGATCATGAATTAATTTAATTGCTGTGTAGTCAAATAATTTGTTATATGCATATTGCTCTTGTTAACAAATTATTTTGGTGCGGTATTGGTTGGTCTTGTCTGCTAGTCAGAGTTTAGCCCAGGTTGACTTACCATTGCAGTCTAACAGTCAAACTGATTTTATTATATTTGAACTTCATATAAAAATTATCTGTTACGTTATAAATATAACTATTTGAGCCATTGAATGAGTAGTCAAATGGTAACTCCTTTCCAAAGACATACTGAGATATATAGTTCAATTCCTGCTGTTGTCGATTTAAAAGGGGAGGACTGCCTCCTGTTATATAGTCGATCAATGCTAAGGTCACATGATCTCTCAATTTATTGAAAATTTTAACTAGTTGATGTGTAAAGAGAAGTTCAATTTTGATAGAAATTCATGAGGGGAAAAGAGTGGAATAGGTGCTTCTTCCTAATTGAATTGCTTGCTGTTGTCACATACAATCATAGCAATATTGTTGTGCTCCAAAATATTAGTAGTACAGAATCAATCAAACCCGGAAATCGTGTAGTTTCCTTCTTGATCATAGGGTTCTTGCACTGATAATTTGATACCAATAATAACAACCACTCCAGATGCTTTAGAAGTTTTAAACTAAATTTCTGCTGTTAACTGTTCTTTCATTTTTACTCATGTACTACCTAATAAATTATAAAGCTTAGCCCACTTAGGACGGATGGTTTACCATCCTGTCATGGGGTCAAGATATTGGTAGAGATCATGAATTTAAACCTTTACTCCCCCATGATCTTTATGCTAATATAAGGATAATGTTAAAAAGAAAATCTAATAAATCATAAATGACCATAAGTAACACCTTTTTGTTATTTTAATCATTGAACACAACTATAACAAGCCTCTGCCTACATGACTAATTAGAATGCAATTTTCAGGAATATTAGTTGAAACCCTCATTTTACAGCTACTCAACACAAATTTTTCTATTATTAGGTGACATATTTGCCTTGAAACCATATATAAGAATAAATAAATAAATTATCTTTACAGAGATTGTGGAGCTAGCTCATGGTTGGCTGGCTGTCTCTGGATAGTTCAAAGAAATTAATTTTTTTTATAACCATCCAATACTTAAAATTAATGGAATTGTTATTAATATAATTCAATAGGAACAAAATTACGAAAAAAAATGTTTATCACAAAATATTATTTAAACGAGAATAATTTTCTGTCAACTGATCTTAACGATTATTTTCATATTATATGTTAACCACAAAAAATACTAAAAATTATCCTTCAAAAGAGAGAGCTAATATTTAAAACTTAAAAGTCACTTAAATGTACAAATCTTTTTCCAGATTCTACCATTCAACAAAATTAACTTCCAAAGTTATGTCAACCAACAATTAATTGCAAAATTTACAGGTTATAAAATAAATTTTTATCGACAGCCATACCTATTTCATATAATAATGGATGAGAGTAGAATTTTAAATTTCTAAATTGTATATTATTTTTAAAATTTCTATATAAACCCTGGATAAGGGTTCAGTCACATGTATATTATTATTTCATAAAAAAATATATGTAGTTGCAATGGAGAACTAATGGACTCACATGTAACATGAATGACATATAAACACTGGATAAGGGTTCATAGTCATTATTAAGATCAATAAACAAAGCTAGCTACCAGTCCTCCTTTTACAGTCAACCAATTTACTACAATTTTTTCTGCCGGCCCTTGTGCTTCCAGATCATACCGTTGCAGCTCCAGAGATGTTAGTTGTATATCATCATCTACAGTTTCGTAGTAGATATTTGTATCAGCTTATTCATTTATTTAATATACTCTGAATATCAGTGTTGTACCCTTTCTTTGCTTGTATTCTGAATCCTGATATTTCTAATGTTGGATTGGAAAACTTCAGAACTAAGCAAAACCAATATATAAAATGATTATTATATATTTTTGCAAATTTATATAAGGACAGCGATTTGATTTTTTTTTTTTGAAATTTTAATTTTTTTGAATTTTGTTTTTTGAAATCTAAAATTTAAGATGAATTGGGGTGATTCCTTCATATAATGATTTAAATATCTGTAGACTGTAAATAATTTTTTTTTTATTTTTTAATTTTATAATAATATAATTTGTAAAAAAATTTAAAGGCAAAAAAATAAAAGTCACGAGTAATGATGTCATTATAGACGTCGCTATTTGCGACAAATATCATTTTTCTTTATATAAATTGACTTTGCCAATTAATTTAGATGGAAGTTATCATATTAAATTAATAATTAAAAATAAAATTTAAAAATAGTGATCATCCTTATTTACACATGCAATTTATTTAGAATTTGTATCATTTTGGTTGAGGTTCTTATTTTGTTAATAAATAAATAAAGTTTGTGTTTGGTTGCTGAGTTGCTGTAGATCTGGTGCTGGGCTTGGATTATTATAGGAACATAGAGCAAGACTGAGACATGAAGTCTGGGCTGAAAGAGGACAAGCAACAAAATCTTTTATCTATTATTATTATTATTATCATCATCATCCAATTTAAGGAAGAAATTTCACTAAGCAATGAATAAAGTTTACGACTCATTGATGCCATGAAAAGGATTCTTATTATTTAAATATCCAACAGTAAAATTAAGCAAGTTTGAATCAATTAGTGATCACTGAAATTTTAAAATTTGTTCAGGGATGTAAGATCGACCGACTCTTCACTCATTTTATGTAGTAAAATTTTTTCTTTTTTTAACCTTACTAACGATACCAATACTCGTAATATGGCGAAAAAAATCAACTGATAAAAGTAAAATTATAAATTTTATTAATTTTTTGAAAAAACATTATAACCATAGACAAATTAATAAAACTACCAAAAACACACATAAATTATTATAAAGAAACAATTACACTTACCAAAATTGCTTCCTGATTGAAAAAAAAAAACCCACTTGCTATTACACAGGCTTTATGATTATCTCAAAAAGAAAAAAAATAAAATAAAAACACCATTAATTAGATCTCACAAGCAATCACTAATTCATTAGCCATTTTCTCAGTAAGGATAGCTAATGACCTAAGATTACAAGTAATTATAGTATCAGCAAACAAGCAAGTATCTTCCTTGCAACTATCAGAAGGTATATCCACTTCATAAGACTCAATTACAGTAGTCTTGTTGCATCCCTCTTCCTCTTGTGTTTCATGCAAAGTTGTAGTAGATTTATAATTAAAGAGCTTATGATCACCACCAATGATAGTAATGATCATTACATGTATCTCGTCATCCAGATTATCTAACCTCTCTGTGCTCCTTCTGGCTGGCATACCGGAGATCACTTTCACTTCGCGTACACTTCCTATGCCACCGTCGCCATCAAGAATTGAGCAACTCCTTACAAATCTTTTGTAGACTTGTGGGTTGTCGAATTGGCGAATTATAGACCAAACAAGAGGTAGTGGTGCGTCTATGGTTTGAGCTATTCTTGAGCCACACTTGTTTGGTTTCAGGACTGGGGTATGGTATTTTCTCATCAGTTCTTGTGTTTTGGGGTGTTCTTCAATTTGGTAACTATACCAAGAGTTTTTATACACATACATAGGTTTTTTTTTTTTTTTTACTTGAAGAATTTGTTACTACAGCTAATCCAAGATAGAGAGATATTTTTATTTTCAAAGATATTTTTTTGCTAAATTTGGAAGAATTGGGTTAGTTTTATGTCGGCAGTGTTGGAATTTGAGCCTCAATTTGTAGCTTGACTGTTGGTGAAGTTGGAGGTTCGATGTTGAGTGTGGTGATGAAAATCATTGTGTCTTTGACATCATCAACGTTGTCCTATTGGAAGTGTAATGAGAGTTCTTGTACTTATCTATCAATTTCTTTTTGGCAGCATCTCTTCTCCGACTCAATTTATCAAATCCATAATTGAGTAACGTGAGTTATTTGGCGGCACCCCCCTAACCCCCTTAGGTGTTTTATGGAAGAGGTGGAATTCTGTATTGCGGTATGTGTTGCGAGGGTTTTAGGCGAAAATTATTAAGTTTGTGACATAAATTGAATGGAGAATTAGTTGATTTTGTAGTTTTGGATCATTGTACCGCCATATCTGTAACCGTATTGAGATGTGTATTTTTGTGTCTTTGTATTGAGATGTGTGTCCTTGTATAGGGAGGAATACAACCTGAGACATGAGTGTGCTGATACCTGTGTTGAAGTTTCTCATTTTGTCCAGTGATGAACACGGTTTGAGATATGGGGGTATCGGTAATCGTACTGCCATTTTGTCCTACAGTGAGCACGACCCAAGACATTGGCATGCTACAAACAGTGTATAAAAAGTGTTTGACTTCTAGAAGTGCACATGAATCTGTATGCTGCACGGTGTGGTCGACCTCAATTTGAAAAACTATTTTTTCCTCCTTATTTTATCTCCATTTGTTCTTTAAATGTATAAAATTTATTTTTAAGGTTAGGTACATACTCCATCCGTTTCAAACTAATTGTCTCTTTTTCAAATAAATAAATTTCAAATTAATTGTCACTTTTATATATCCAATACAACATTAATTTTTTTTTTCTATTTTATCATTATGTTACTCTTATCTAATTGGTTTTACAAAATTCAATAAGTTTTGAATATATCTAGAGAAAGGTAATTTAGTCCCATTTAGCTATTTTATAAGCCTATTAAATGTTTTCTTAATTCAAGTGAAATACTAAAAAGAAACAATTAGTTTGGAACGGAAGGAGTATTATTTATTATTGATAGCCGCTTTAATACTTCTTTACGCTCTTTTACAACGTAATAAAATCTTCTCATTTTCTGCTCGTGATTTTTTCCTCGTTTTGGAATTTTCCACATAAATTTTTATGTGTTATTTTTTTATTTTTTTATTTTACCATTATTCTTTTATATTTAATTGTTTATTTGTGCAGTCTAATTGCTTCTACTGCACAACATACTCATGTAATTTTGATGTTGTTACGTTAGGGTTTGGTTGTGGATATCCGCCAACTTTGTGGCCAAATTCATGGTATCGGAGGTCGTCACAGTTCCCTTAAGCTGCCACAAACTGTTACAAGCTCCTGTTCATCTGTAAGAGTGGCTTGAACGTGAATTTTGAGGTGTATCTTACAGTAGGTTCATAAGAATATGATGTCATTTTTCTATTTTTAGACTTGTTGCCTCATTCTTTCCAAAAAAAAAAAGGATTTATTGGGAAGCATGAGGAGTATGCAAATAATTATTTCTAAGGATAATGATACATATAATAGCTCACAATTGCTACTTAACAAAATATTTTAAAAAATAATTGGTTGAACTGAACAATTGAGATCATTGGGAATTTTACTTTCGAGCAAAAAATTCCTTGGGAATTCTCCTGAAAATGAAGAACTCTGGGGTTACCAATGTTGCTGTTGATAATGAAACTTCTCTATCTACCAGCTCGTCAGAGGAAACTGATCTTCTGGAACGGAGTATCAAAAAGGTTAAGCATAGTGAAGTCGATGAGGAGATCTCCAGGGTCGAGGAAACTCCTATGGAGATGGAAAAGGCTGAAGATAATCCACCTGGTAT
>CATIWK010103035.1:0-19890 GCA_949634005.1 Mallotus japonicus
TTTTTTTTTAATATCAAAGTTTGATTTTTTATGATTTGGTGTTAAATGGAGTCTGTGCACATAAATCTAAATTGGTAGTGTAAAAATTGTATATTTTTTGCATGTTTCTGCGATTTAAAAAAATAAATGTTATTTTTGGAAAATTTTGTTAGTTTCATTTAAATTTTTTTTGAGTTATACAGATTCTGTAAATCTAGATCTAACTTATTAGTGAAAAAAATTTTAATTGAAAAAAATATATGTTAATTTTTTTTCATAGTTTGTTAGTTTCATTAAAATGTGATACGATTTATTCAATTTTTTTATTTTATTTTATAACGATTATGTTCACCTAGATCTAACTTATTAGTGAAAAAATTTTATATTTATTTGGTATTTACACTACACCGATTGAAATAATAAATACTTTTTACTTTTTTACTACTTTTGTTAGTTTCATTTATTTGATTTTGTTATATGATTAATTTTTGGTTAATTTCTGTTCAGTTTGTTTATTTCTTTTAGTTTCAATTCTTGTAAAAGGGTGGCAGCCATGAAATGGGTGGAAGCAATTTGCTTTATTGTTGAATCACAAAACTATATGTGATATATTTTGAGTGCAAAATTTTAAAAGGGTGGAAGCAGTCCATTTCTTGGTTTCTGTCACTGTGATTCTTGATTCTTAGACTGTGTTGGGCTACTGAATTCAATTACAAAAAAAATTAAAGGTAACAACTATTGGTACTCTTAATATTTTTAATTTTATTTGTTAAATGATTTTAATTGTGTAACTGTAACTAATTGGTTAGTTTTGTTATCTTAATTTTTTTTTTGGTAGATGGAACGTGACAGTGGCAGTAATCCTGCCACTGTTGTCCCTGCGCCTGTCTCTGGAAGTGCTTTAAGGGTGGAAGCAAATCAGGTAGTTACCCAGACACAGTCTGAGACACAGAATGCATCTGCGGAAACTGAGAAGTAGCCTAAGCCTACAAAAAAAAAAGCCTCTGAATCCAGAGCAAAGTGCTGGGAGCATTTCTTAAAAACAACGGATGAGGCAGGGGGCAAGACTGCCAAATGTAAATGTTGTGGTAAGACCTTGTGTGCTGACCCTTACAAAAATGGCACATCTAGTCTTAGAAATCATTTGATGAATTGCATGAAAATGCCACATTCTAAAGACACTAGGCAGTCTCTTTTAACACTTCAACCTGCATCTGATGTTGCTGCATCACAATCTGAGCAATTAGGAATATTAGGCACGTCGAATTTTGACCAAGATGCCATAAGGAAATCACTTGCACATATGTTGATTATTGATGAATTGCCCTTCAAATTTGTTGAAGGTGAAGGTTTTAGAAATTTAATGTCATCCTATTGCCCTAGGTTTAAAATTCCATCTAGATGGACGTTGTCTAGAGACTGTTACTCCATCTATCTTAATGAGAGGGTGAGGCTAAAATCTTTTATCCATAGTTAGTCACATAGAATCAGTATTACTACTGATTCATGGACTTCCATTCAAAGAATGAATTATATGTGTATTATTGCCCATTTCATAGACACAGAATGGAAGTTGCAAAAAAGAATAATCTCTTTTGTGCCTGTGACTTCCCATAAGGGATAATATCTTGCTAGGGCCCTTGAAAGTTGCTTGCTTGATTGGGGCTTGAAATTTATTTTTTATGTCACTGTTAATAATGCTTCTTCCAATGATACTGCAATAAATTTTTTTAAGAAGAAGTTGTTGTCTTGGGGTACTTGCTCCTCTGTTCGATTAAAACTCCTATATATGAGGTGTATAGCTCATGTTTTGAATCTTGTTGTTACTGATGGCTTGAAAGAAGCCTCTAAATCAGTGAAAAAGATAAGATAATTTGTTAAATATATAAGAAATTCACCTCTTAGACTTAGAAAATTTAAAGAAATATCTGATTTTGTTGGGATAGAAAGTCAGTGTGCTTTGTCTTTGGATGTTCCAACTTGATGGAACTCCATTTATCTCATGCTAAAAACTGCTTGTTTATATGAAAGAGCATTTAATGAGTTTGAGGATCAAGAGAGTTCTTTTAGGGCAGACTTGAAGGATGATGTCCCAGAATACATTGATTGGCTGTATGCCAAAAAAATGGTTGATATGTTGAAGCTATTTTACGAAATGACTCTAAGAATTTCTGGTTCTCTCTATGTGACTTCTAATTCTTTTTTTCAATGAAATCTCTGACTTGCACTACATGTTAAATGACTGCCAATCCTCTACTGATCTAACTGTTGTTTCCATGGGTTATTCAATGAAATCAAAATTTGATAAATACTGGGGCGGGTGACCCTGAGAAAATGAACACCCTTATCTTCATAGCCAATATTCTTGACCCTCGGGACAAGCTTGAGTATATGGATATCTCACTCAAGCAAATGTATGGTGAAGATACTGGCCCATTCTTGTTTATTATTGTCAAATCTTATCTACATATGCTGTTTTATGATTATATGAACCTTAATGGTTATAATTCTGGTAAAAGCCAATTTGTCCCCTCTTCTCCTTCTATTGTGTTTATTCCTAACGCTGGGAAGTCCATGTCACTTTTAAAAGCTAAGTTTAGATAGCATAAATTGGAAACTGGGGGAAGCATTGGCAATAAAAAGTCTGAATTAGAAATTTATATATCTGAGGATATTGTGGATGAAGGAGATTCATTTGATGTTTTGCGTTGGTGGAAATTAAATTCAGAAAGGTTTTCTATCCTCTCTCTTATGGCATGTGATGTGCTTGCTGTCCCTATTTCAACTGTTGCCTCTGAAAGTGCTTTTAGCACTGGTGGCCGTATACTGGATCAATTTAGGAGTTCTTTGACTCCTAAGATTATGGAGGCATTAATATGTACTAATGATTGGATAAGGATGTCTAAGACTCAAATCAGTGTTGAGAAGGCTATTGAAGAATTGGAAAATTTTGAAAAATGTAATATTTTATCTAAATTTTTTTCTATTTTAAAATTTCCATTTTTTTCTATAACTGTCAATTATTAATATCTTTCTTTGTTTTGTTACAGAGCTGCCTGAACCCACAGCCATTGGCACTTCAATTGCAGTCTAATTACATTAATGATTCAATTAACTTCATTTTTTTGCTATGATCTGCTTGTTACTTGGCTGCCTACTTGCCCTGCTTTCTGCTTGTTACTTGGCTGCCTGTTTGTCCCTGCTTTCTGCTGTTGACTGTGTTGTGCTTTTGTGCCCGTTCATACTTGGTCACTAACCTGATGTGCCTCTGTCGATTTATTTAGGTGCCTATGTTGTTGCTCAACCTGATGTGCCTTTCTCTTTATCTTAAGGTGCCTGTGTTGTTGCACAACCTGATATGCCTATGTTTGTTTCTTAAGGTGCCTGTGTGCAATTTTTTTGAGGCGATGATGAATGCTTCCACCCTCATGTCATCTGATATACTAGTGGGCTTGCTTAAGTTTCTTTGGTGGCTTCGTTTTTATTAGCTATCAGAAATGTGGTTGTATACTTGGTTTGATTGATACATGCTTATTATGAGCCTCATTCCAATCTCTGCATTTTATTTGTTTTCCATTCTGTTTCTCATTTCAAATTTGTTTGTTTTTTGGTCTTACAGTTTGCAACAGGAGATTCTTCAGCATGATGTCGTTGCCTGCATATTTTTTTTTTGTATATTGCATACTAAATGATTCTTTTATATACTGTTTGCATGAGTTTTTTGTATATTGCAGGCTTCTTTTGTATATTTTGTATATCCTATAGGGCCATTCATTTTGTTAGGTAATTTTTTTGTAAATCACATGTATAGGCCTCTAATGGTCTGTTGGCCAAAATTATATAATATTTGTATTTGTATTAAGTATTTTAGTTGTATTGTTTAACTTTAAAATTAATGAATATTTTATTACTTTTATATTTGGGCTTGCAATTTTTAAGCCCAGTCCATTAAAGCCCAAACCGATGTAAACTGATTAACCGAACCGAAATAACCGACTATTTTCGGCAACCGACCGAGATGGTTTTCCTAGTCCATTCGGTTCTGTTCGGTCTATGAAATCCCCTCTTTACAACCGATCGGTTTCAGCCTTTTTATAACTGAATCAAACCGAACCGACCGATGCTCACCCCTACTTGTTAGTGTTAAGCATGGACTACAATTTGGGCTCCTTTGCTCATGATAAACAAAAAAGTTAATAAAGTCTGGCCTTGTACATGCATGTGTGCTACAAAGATACACCAAATCACATAAAGATAGGCCATTTCATCCATAAAAGAATAGGAATAATGAGTAGAGCAAAGATAAGAATATTATGGACTTCATTTAGGACTGAATTTCGGACGGTTCGGATGTGGGAAGTTGATTCCGATCAGATTAAGAACTCTCATGTAGGTCGAACCGAACATAATATAGGTGTAAAATTGAAGGTTTGGTTGGTTGATTTAATCGGGTTGATCGATTTGGATTACTGGGATGGGTTTGGTTTATTACGGCCCATAAAAATTGAGCCCAAAACTAAAAATCTTAAAATATTGAGGAAATTTCACTCCATGGGTCAGTCAACATGAATCATTTCATTCGTGGCCCCGCTTATTTTTTTTTTCAGTTTTGTCTTTGTTGTTTTCATCTGTGTCTTGATTTTGATCTATTTTTGAAAGTTAGGGATGCATCTTCGGCGTTTTGCGTTCTTTCATCTTTTCTTTTTTTTTTCATTTTTTTCTATAATGTTTTTTTATCTATTTATTAGTTTTAAGGCATATTTAATTTAAGTTAATTGTATGTATTTATTTGATTTGCATATTTTAAATAACAATTTTTTTAATTTGAAACTTACTATTATTTAGAATATAAAAATTAAGCTGATTAAACAAAAGATTACCCATAGTCTTCAATAATTATTTTTTTTCATAATTTTTTAGAATTTAGAAATTAAATTAATTAAAGTAAAAATTACCCATAGTATTCAATAATTATTTTTTCAGTAAAAATAGCAAAAAATTATGAAATATATCAAATAAATTATTATTTTTATTATTGATACTAATAAAAGTAAACATTATATTTATGATCTTAATTTTATTATTAATGATGAAAAACTGAAACAACAAACAACAACAAAAATCAACAACTGCAATTTTTTGTTGCTTTTGTTGATTTTATTATTTCAGTTGTTACTTTTCAATTGTTTTTGTTATTTGTCTTTGTTTATATTTATTGATTTTTATTAAAAATAAAAAAAATAAAAATTATGAGATATATAAAAAATTATTATTTTTATCATTAATACTAATAAAAGTAAAAATTTTATTTATGGCCTTAATTTTGTCATTAATAATGAAAAAATAGTTTAAAAATAATAAAAAAATCAACAAAAATAAACAACAATCAACAACTGACAATCAACAACATAAAATTTTGTTGATTGTTGTTTTAGTTGTTGTTTCAGTTTGTTGATTTTTTTTATTTTTTCACCTTTTTTTTTTTTTGTTGATGTTACAAATACATCATAAGGATAGTAAACTTGTTACATATTGATGATCAATAAGTATCGAATAATTTGTTTAAAAAAAAGAAGTTAGACATTTTAATAAACAAATTAAAGTAAAAAAAATAAAATCCTTATTTTTTAAGAATATAAAAGGAGAAAATTTTGTTTATTTATTGTTGTTACAACAGTTGAAAATATTTATTACTTGGTTTAACAACAATTGAAGATGTTTAGTTCATAATTATTCATTTGAAAAAAAAGGTCTTAAGAGAAAAAAATATTGAGCAAAAAAAAAAGAAATGTTGAGAATAAAATGAAGACAATACCTTAAAAATAAAAAAAATAAAAAGTTCAGCAAAAAAAAGTTGAGAAAAAAAATGAAGACATTAGAAAAAAAAAGATAAATATAGTACTATAAAAATAGGAAAAAAATGTTTAGCAAAAAAATGTTGAGAAAAAAATGAAAACAGTAGAACAAAATGTTGAGCAAAAAAACATTGAGAAAAAATAGATGAAGACAGTAAAAAAATATTGAGAAAAAATAAATGAAAACAGTATAAAGCAAAAAAAATTATTAAAAAAGAAAACAAATAAAATGTTGAAAAAAAAAGTATAAAGTAAAAAAAAGTTGAAAAAATCAGTAAAAAGGAAAAAAAATGTTGGAAAAAAAAAAAGAAAATCCTAAAAATAAAAAGGTGGCAATGAGAATGAGCTATATTTGAAAGAATTAATTTTGTAAAAACATTTTTGAAAGTTTTTAGGGTCAATTATTTTTTTGAAATTTTTTTTGGTTTTGGTATATTTATATAGAGATCCCATAAAAATATAATAGTACATTGGAGGCCCATCAACATACAACTTTAACATCATTTCAAACCATCGGATAAACTCTTTATCCACGATAATCATTTTCACAAGGGAAACTCTAATTTTGCAAAGGCAATACCAAAACTCTTGCAACCATAACTGAAAAAAAAATATGCTCAAAAATGAATTTCTCTAAACTCTTCAACCTATCAACGATCTTGAAAATGCCGTTAAAGTGGGAGATCTGATAAGCAAATCTTTCATATCACTATCTTTATCATATCCTTATATACATTTTCTAATTAAGCAATTATGCATATTATATTATTTTTAAAAAAGAAAATTGAATAGTCTGAGAAATTGCAAAAGACTATGGATAAGAACTTTTTCTTATTTCAAAGAACATAAAAACTAGGGCAAAGGTGCATTTACGCCCCTAATGTTTATCCCGAGGAGTGGATATATTCTTAATGTATTTTTTTGACCATTTCAGCACAGGATCGAGTTTTTCCCTTATTTTGAGCCCCTCTTATAACGGCAAGTGACTTGAAAATTAACAGTTGTTATATCAAGATGATGTGGCAAGGAAAATGAGTCCCACTGCAAAAAAAAAAAAAAAAAAAAAAAAAAAACCACCGCTGGCTACCCTCATCAGTCCATCATCGTCTCCTGGAAGCCAAAAAAAAAATCAACTTAATTTTTCTTAATTATTAGCACTTGCTTCTCCTTCAAAAAAAAAAATAAAAAAATTCTAGTTTAAAAAATTTAACCCACCGCTAGCACTTGTAAACAGCGAACTGAAGAATCTGGAAAATTTTAGTAGTGGGTTTGGATTTCAAGCAAGCGATTTTTGGAGTGTTGAAAGGCGAATCGCAATGCCATAGCGAAGGTATGTGAGATTCGATTTCATGGAGAGAGAGAGTCTATGAAATTTGATTTGTTGACTTGTTTAATGCTCCATTGATTGCGACTTTTGAGTTTTCTGTATCCTTTCATGGTGAAGAGTCAGAGGTGGTAATGGTTGCAAGGTTGAGGATGATAATGGAAGCTTATGAGTTTTGCTTGCTTGCTTTCTTTCTTTGTTTCTTTTATTTTTTTGTCTTTATTCTCTGTTTGGTTACGAAGAACAACAAGAAAAAATGAAGGAATGTAACTGAATTTTTACTGGAATAAGTTCTGATTCTTTTTTCAATTTAATTATATTTCATATGTCTCTCATTTTCACAACTTTGTTGCTTCTGTACTTTCTATTTTCATTTCTCAGTGAAGAGTTCAGTGGGACTAAAGTCGTTAGAGCTACCAAGAGGAAGATTTTTGGAGTTGATGCTGTTGTTAAGTGTGTCTTGGAAGGCCATGATCGAGATGTCAATCTTGAAGTGATTGTAAAAGAAGCACAATCTCCTCAGCAAGTGCCCACATCAGTTCCTCTAAGTTCAACTTTTGGTAGCAACTCTAATTGATGTGGGTAATCAGCATAAATTTATGATTGTGGGGAACCATTTTCCGACAGTATTCTGCTACACCAGTATATTTTCATGGCACGGATGAGATTGTTAACAGTCAATTTACTTGAGCAAATTCTGTAGTTAGAGGAATAGTCTCTACGAAGTTTAAGCCAAACTTTTAACATCTATGGATGTTGATCAATTGTGCAAGTGTAGAGCAAAATTTTACCGTAACATAATGTATAGAAGCTTGATATTCAATGAAGACTACAAGGGTCCTCATGCGAAGTGTAAAGTTACAAGATTTGAATGCAGCATAATGTTTAGTTGCCAAAGCTTGTACAGAAAACGTCTAGTTAAATTACATCCAATAGTTAGAAATGTACAGTTTTTGTTACTTTTTTTCCTCAGTTACTATGATCTTTGTACACGAGCATTTGCAAAAATATGGCTGTTAAATTCCTGTTGGGTTAATAGTTGGCACCTATGAGGGATTTTTAGTCAATTCAAAAGCAAATTTGAGTAGTTAGACCCATCTTTAATGTATAGCCTATATGACTGTAAGGTGAACTCTGTTAATTACTTGAAATTTTGCCTCGGAAGAACACGAAAGCTCAGGTAATATATATTTGACCTCTATAATATTAGGCCAGATCCAGGAGCAATATTTAACATGGAAAGAGCTTTTTACGTCATTGTGAGAAAGTGCTTTGCTTTTGTATCCCTTGTACAACAAAAAACACATAAAGATTACTTTTAACTGAAGGAAGCAAGAACAAGAACAAGGCGCACCCTTTCCCATTGGCGAAGCATCATTTGCACATTAACAATTTTTTTTTCATTGCATTAGTACTAAATATTTACATAGCCATAAAGGAGAAACACTATCCCCTGTGTAAAAGACTAGCAAAACACTAAAAAGAATTTCTATCAAGAACATTTAAATTGATCTCAAACAAGAATAATCTCCTAGAAGCTAAAGCACCTTCCACTACCTATATCCAAAAATTACAGGAAAAAAGTATGCATATTCCAAATTACAGTTCTTTCAAAGAACCATTGAATTGACTATTGGTTTTAAAAGAGAGAAATAAAGAAACAAAACCCAAGAGCTATCAAGATTCTGGGTTGTTCTTGATTTTGAAATCCTGTACATCCAAATAACAAACAATACCAATGCCTATTATCGCCAGAACATATAGAGCTTTCGCTGCAGGATCAAAGAAACATGGAAACACTCCTGACTGAAGCTGATGTCGAATCCGAGTTTGCCATCGACGAGGAGATGATAGAAGAGGTAATGCAAGAGTTATACAAGGAGATCACGTCTCCGGCAGCATCAATATGTAGCGAAGCGGCAACGACAACTGTAGCGGTGAGTAAGGAACCTCGCTCGCTGGCAGTACCGCCTCCTTCTCCACTACCCTTCTAACTATGGAGCATACAAATATACTATCCCTACACATCGCAATTCCAACTCTTCCCCTGTTTTTTTCAGTAGTATACTTGTGAATCACTTGCACCATTTTTTTTGTTGAAAGATGGATTCTTTTTTGTGTTTTGATTAACGGGTATCAGTTATTTTGCTAGATTATTGGATGGTTTTGAAGGAGATCCAAAATTTGTGTTGGAATTCATCACTGTTGAATTTAATAATTAAGAAAAAGTTGATTTTTTTTTTTGGCTTACAAGAGACGATGATGGAGTGATGAAGGTAGCCAGCGGTGGTTTTTTGCAGTGGGGCTCATTTTCCTTATCACATCAGCTGGATATAACGACTTTTAATTTTCAAGTCACTTGTCGTTATAAGAGGGGCTCAAAATAAAGAAAAAACTTAATTATGTGTTTAAATGGTCCAAAAAATACATTAAAAGCATATCCGCTCTTCGGGTAAATATTAGGGGCATAGATGCACCTTTACCCTAAAAACTACAAGAAGATATCATGAAACTATAAAATATGTCAGGTAATTTTATCCAGCTATAAAATGTGGAAGAGGGTGAGAAGAAAATTGGATATTGCTCTTCTAGATTTGACAGTGCCCAGCTCGAAAAGACATGCTTCATTTCATATTGTAACATTAATGGATTGACATGATTCTGATATATATATGTGACAATTCCCAACCAATTATGAAAGGAAGTTAAATGCTTTTTTCTTTGTGAAAAAGAAATTTGCTTTCAGCTTCATTTAGAATTCTGAGGGTAGAATGAAAATTCTTATGGAGCAAATTAAATGACTTGCGATGATATACTAACAATAATTATAATTCACAATCTATTGGGTAATACAATTTTGTAAAATAGAGGAGAATTGCTCATCATATCATCATAATATTTGAAATTTTTTTATCAATTATAAAGTAAAGTCTCTTCCTATGTATATCTAGACAAATAAAATTAAAAATCATTAAATTATATCTTATTTAATTATAATTATTAATCAATTTTTATATTTACACCTAATACATATCAGAAACTATATAAAAATTAATCGAATGATTTCAATTTTACTTTCAAAAATACACAGATATGCACTGAAGAAGGATTAAAGATTTCAATATAAAATCTGTAATTTTCACTTAATATAAAGTTTATATTACTCTTTCTCTTAGGCATCTCTAATTCAAACTAAAGAAAATAAAAATAAGATGCAAAGTCTTAATTACATTGGTTTCAAAAAAAAGTCTTAATTACATTATTACACTGTATATGGTCCAATATTTCAACTAGCTAGCTAGCTAGCTAGATAGATTCTTTCTTTAAGCCGTTTTGAATAAATCTTCATAAATATGACATAAATGGGACGTTTAATTTCTTCCTTTTGAACAGAAATACGTAAGAAAAAGTCAAAAAAAAAAAAAAAGGTTGATCATCAACAAAGTGAAGTGGACAACCTTGATGAAGAAAATAATAAAATGGGAAATGGGACTCTCGAGCAAAGATAGGTTGAAAAAGAGGAGAGGGGAGCAGGAGGACCCCATGTGCACCGAATCGAGGGGACAAATGAAAGTAAGTGCATCGCCAAGGGATCATGCGTGTGATGTGCCTCTAATACGGTCAGTGGTTAGCTCTTGGACCTTACCTCCAGCACCTCACATGAAAAGAAATATGGCTTTATTTCTATTAATAATGAGAATGCCATAAATATTTCATGGATGCATGTCATGGCTTATTTCTCTTAAATCCTTGTTTCCAGTAATAGGACGACATGTACATGACCACCGGCCAAATCCTTTCAAATCATGCTAGTTGTAAACATAATTTCATGTCCCATGCGGAAGACATATATAACATGCACCCAAAAAGCTATTCAACAAAATGTTTTTCAGTTTGATTTTAGAGTTCATGTAGCAGTGCGTAATTAAACTTAGATGCTTATCCATGTGTAAACACACGCACCCATATGATTTTACGTTAATTAAAGGTTATTATCAGTCATGCGTGTGTCAAGTGTGATCACACAGGTGGAAAATAGTGCACAGAAATGCTTGTGAGTACTGTACGTCCAACAAATATCCAAAAGAAATCCCATATTCATTGTGGAATGTTGCGTCTAATGTCATGAAAATCTGTACGCCAAGCAGCAGGCCATTTACTTCACTGGGTAGACGACATTGGTGCAGTGCAATACAATAAAAATGTCTACTCGTACTCGAGAAAAATCTGGATCACATGATTAATATATACATGTGATTGCACTCGGTACGTAAAAAACGTTTTTTCATCATTTATACAAATTATTTGGATGATCTTTCCCCGTAATTAATCAGCAAATATATATTCAATGGTATCAGTATCCAAGGGCACACGTGCGGGCTATGGATATTTTCTTTTCTTGTATGTTCAGAGAAAGCTATGTTACAAAAAGTAGCAATAATGAAGAAGAAAAGAAGGAAAAGATGCTAGATGCAGTCATTTTCCTGAATGCACTAAGTGTTCAGTTTCTTCCTAACAGCATTAGCTGTTTGATTGCTACTCTTACCCGCCTTTTAACCATATAACACTCTCATTATCTTAATTTGCGTACCTTCTTTAATTAATGGATAATGATTTATGTAATCAGTAGCCCCATGAACATTAATGCTTATAAGAATTGAAATTTCTTTTATACCCTTTCCTATCATTTGTATGCCCCTTTATAGGGGGCAATGCATGTAATTTTAATAAAAAAAAAATTATCTTTTAATATCCATATATGTTGCTGCTAGTGGCATTTATCATTTTCCTTAATTAATTATTACTACCATACCTTTCTTCTTCTCAATTAATATGAGATATTAACTGTACGTGATCATTACTTCATTGGCATATATGATATATCTCACTAGCTCATAGTCACATCACTACAACCCTAGCTATAGTTCAGAACATTACATGATTTATATGTAAAAAATCTCGATTGGAATTTTTGGAAAATCCATTTACATGTAGTTGCTGAATGAGGGCAAATTAAAGTAGTAAAAACAATACCAACAACTATTGAAATAATTGACAGGGTGTTGTTTTTGTTTAAAGACATTTCAGGGATTTGAATTATGGTATATGTAGTCACGTTAAATAGTTGTTGGAAAACTTTTACCGTCTTGTGACCATATTCTGATTGAATTAAATTAATCAAAGTCCAATATACTTTAAATATAAATCAAAAAATAAAAAGTAAAAACAAAGGAAAAAAGCTCGCTAATTATTCTATTACGTAAAGATTGTTCCTCCAAACTATGAGATTATAATTCGAATAGGAACTTAATTATTCGAAAAAGAGGAAAAAAAGTGAAGAAAAGGTTGGATTGCTTATCTACAAAACATGAATAATTAGAAGTAGCTAGTTTAGTAATTTCTTATAAGCAAAAGAATCATATTTGCGCTGCCTGTCCAACATCCTATCACACCAAATGCGTGGATAAAAGATAAGTGGGTGTAACAGTCACAAAAAAAAAGCCAACATTTCCTCCTTTGCTTTCTGTGTGTCAACAACTACACCATTAATTCTAGGTTTGGGATTTCCATATATATATACATCTATACATGTTTATGTCCAAGCTAAACCTAGAGCTAGAGCTGCAGCTGCTTCTTCATCTACTCCTACACATTCAGTGATTAGTGCAAGTGGACAGTTCCAAAGGGATCGCATTGATCTAATGTTTACTGATACCAAAATGAGTTAATTATGAAATATCTATATATCTATAATCAATATCATTTAGGCTTGTTTCATTGGATCATGCGATCCCTTCGGAATTCTCCATCGGAAGCTCTAAATCCACACTGTGTTGTGATATTATTCTATCCTCTTCCAGGTAAGATATATATATATATATATATATATATATATAGAGTTGAGTTCTTAATATCAAAAAATACGTATTAACTTATGAATTGCATGAATGAATACATCCATATAAGGTAAAATTTCATATTTAATTTATAGTTTTGCTGGGTTTTTTTTTTTAATTTGTTTGATGGATGATCAAGTCGTACTGTTTTGATTTTATTCATCTACAAGTTAAAATTTGTATGTTCATCTGCGTTTTTTTTTTTTTTCATATGCACATAGGCTGATTTATTGCCTGCTGAACTTAATAAAAGTCGTTACCTCTTAATTAACCTATCATAATCTAAAAACCCTTTTCATAACATAAATGGGTCACAAACTTGTTGCAGCTTTGGATTTGGTTTCACTACAGAAACATTCACTTACTTTCAAAAAATAAATCTTGTAGAATTTATATAATTCAAAGTTTGAGATTTATTTGCTTTCATAAATAGATTAATTAGAGTTAATTAAGTAATACTCTTTAGGGGACACAACAAACGTGAATCACTAGAATGATAGTAAGAAGAGTATATATGTCTTAAAAAATCTGTCCTGCCTGATTAAGGATGTTGTCGTAGTGTCAAGATTTTGATTGCGTGGAATATTATACATATATATCTGTAATTTGAGGTTCTTGATTATGGAGAGAGTTCTGGTGATTTACATTGAATATTGATGGCTTCTTTAAGTTGATGCCAAAGCACTCTATTTGTGCACCGATGTATGTGTTGCTTTTATTTTGTTCTTCAGCTGCTTTTTCTAGGCAGCTGCATAAGATTGTTGCGCCTCTACATAGCTGTAAGATACCATTTTTTTCCTTCCTAGGTGTGTGCTCTAACTTCAATAATTTTTTCCTGAATTGATAAACATACGAATCTTGTTTTCATATCTCTTATTTGTATTGTTTTATTTCAGTACAAGAAAAGTGATACACACACATACTTATATAATGTTTCCTTCTTCTCTTTTATTGTCGATTTTTCTGTGAATTTGAAATTCTTGTATGTTTGAGATTGGCTTCTTAGTATGTATTAGCATTTATTAACATGTACTTAGTGACTTGATATTTGCATGTTTCTTGACCTACTGCAAGATCCCAGAAAATATTTCCACCGTCGGAAATGGTATCTCCAGTTACATTAAGTTCATTCATAGTACTATACTTTTTTACAAAGGAAAAGAAAAAAACCCACCAAAACTCTCCACAGAAAAGCCCTTTAATGTCCTCAAATTGCCACAGGGCCAGAACGCTCATTCCAGATTATTGCGTAACTTGTATGCCTTTCATATACTAATATTCCTGCTAACATGATTTGATTATAAAACTCTATAGTTTCCTTGCATTTCATGTTAATTTTTTAATATTTTCAGATGTAAGGTAATTTTTTTTTTTCTATTTTTGAGGGAATAAGGAAATAAAAGCTAAATCTCTCCCAAAATCATTTACGGATGTTCTCATCGTCACCGAAAGCTATATGATGATGATGATGGTGATTGCGATTTCGCCCTAGCAGATCCGTCGTCAGGCAATGCTTTTCGCAATGGTAAATTCGTGCTAATAATGATGATGCCATTTTTATTTTATTATGATAGAGGTTGTAAACTCGTCACATCTATTTCAGCTAAATTATCATTGTGACATTCGTTGTCCTGTCGTTAATGAAATACTGACGATGATCAAGTAGTCACAAGAAGAAGGTGTGCTCGCGTACTCCTCGTCTAATGATCTCACGAGGATTACTCTTATATGGTCTTACCACGATTTGTTTTTCCATCACCTAATAGTATTATTAAATTGTGTTGTATATACCAACAACCATGGAATTAATGGACAGAGAGTTGTTTTTGCTTAATCGAGATTGAGTTTGAGTTATGGTGTATGCAGTCGCGTTGAATTAGTTGTTATGGTCTTGCTCGGGTCAAACCAGATTAGTCACAGTTAAATTAATTATTAAGAGATTTTTGTTAGCTTTGCAATTTTATTCAAATCAAACTTAATTTGTTAGAATTCAATAAACTTTGTACATCAGTGGTATTTATTTTTATAATTTTATTTAGATCAAATCAAATTAGTAGAAAATAGTCGTGAATCTTCGCTTTGCGCGAACTGCAAGTAATATATATATTAAAATAAATAATTATAATAAAATAAAAATTACAAATTAATCAAATATAAAAGTTAGAACTTATTATTTTTTATTAAGAATACATATTATTTTTAATATGCATACTAATAATAATTATTGAATAAATAAAATTAAAAATATATAGAAAATGGGTGGAAAATTACATTTTTTTATTTTTAGGTTAAAAAGAAGTGTTTTTATTTGAATATCATAGAATGTTTTAGTTAAAATAAAAGACATTATTTTTTATGGAAATTAAGAGTAATGTTTTAAATGTAATTAAATTAGAGTATTTTATATTAAATAAAACATGTGTATTTTAATAAAAATGATTTTTTTAAAATTTTTTTATAGAAAAATAATTTGAATTTTAATAATTCAGTACATAAAATTTTAGGAGTTAATGCTAAATTATGAAAAGAGACAATTTTCAAATTTTTGGCTTAATAAAGTAAAAATAAAATATATCATATTAATCTAATCTTATTATAACTTAAAAATTATGGTAACAAAGTATATATAGTAATGCTTTAGTTGAAAAATAATACTAAATAAATATTTGAGTGATTTAAATTAGAAAAATATGTAGTATATAAATATTTTTAGAATTTGAATAGTATTGAAATATGTATAATAATGTTTTAGTTAAAAAATAATACTAAATAAATATATGGTAAATATTTTATTTATAATAAAAATTAAAATTTTTAATGGGTTGACACGTTAAATTTTAGGATGAATACTCAAATATGAAGATAAACATTTGTCAAATTTTTTATTTAATGACATTAGAGCTCGGCATTTAATATATATATAAATTCATTAATTGTGAATACCTATATTTTATGGCTAAATTCATAGTTTCACCTCTAAATTTTAATCAATTAATTTCTAATACTCCTAAACTTTTATTATGTTTTATTCAACCTTTAAACTTTTATTTTGAATCTATTTAACTTCTATAATACAAAAAATCAAAGTATTTTATAAATTAATATTGATACGGACATAAAAGTAACTTATATAAACTAAAATAATGTTCGATGAAAGAAAGAATATAATTAAAAATAATTTTTTTTAATTTTTTAATATTAATTTTTAAATCTATTTATATTTTTTTAAAGCTAACTTTAATATTTTATGTGTTTAAAATCATTTTAAATTAAATTTTTATCATTTTTGATATTTGTGTAAGTTAAATAAAATTAAAAAATAAAAACAGTTTAAAATAAAATTTTAAAAATTAAATAAAAAATAATAAAAATTGAGAGTGTCGAACATTAATCGCGTAATTTTTTTTTTTTTTTACCAAATTCGCGTAAAGTTTGAAAGTATACATTCAGCCTATATTAATATCAAGGGTAATAATTTCAAATGTTTTTGTGCGCCACACGAGACAGAGTAGCGGCCGTTAATGAATATTATTGTTCAAAAAAAAAAAAAGAGCAGCGGCCGTTATGTACCGCCTCCAAAAATTTTTATTAACTTAATATTGTAAATACGAAAAATTATTTCATGACTTTTTCTTTTCTGCCTTACCAAAAGACTTTTTTTTTTCTTTTTTTTATAGGTTCTAGCATTTATGAATAAGATATTGTGAATTAAAGGGGTTTTTTTAAATAATAAAAGGTGTAGATATTTTTTTGAGAAAAATAAGATTTGAAACCCCTACCTCTCTTTCTTTGTTGAAAATTAACCATCTCAACTAATTGTTTAAAAACAAATTGCAATAGCTGGCAAACTCCTTTTAAAGCTCATATGGTTATATATATATATATATATAGAGAGAGAGAGAGAGAGAGAGAGAGAGGGAGAGGAAAAAAACTTTCAATTAAATTAAAATTATATTTTAATTAATTTTATTTTATTAAAAATAAATAGAAGTTAACCTAATTAAAGTAGGAAACATACTTTCAATTAAATTAGAACTATATTTTAGTTAATTTAATTTTTATTAGAGATAAAATAGAAGTTAACCTAATTAAAATGGAAAATAGACTTTCTATCAAATTAAAAATATATTTTAATTAATTTAATTTTACTTTTATTAATAAATGACGAAATTATCCAATTTTTATATAATAATGAATAAAGACTTTTTTGTAATTTTATTTGTCCTCCTTCATACTTTTATATATATTTTAAAACAATACCTCGTACACAAATAAAATTTCCTTATCATAATGTACAAGAAAAGTAAAGTTGAACACTTCGATAGGAAATAGTTAGAATTTTTTGCATGCAGTTATATTAAATTAATTGTTACTAGATTTTTATTGTCCACTGTTGAGAGATCTTATACTAACATATAATTAGTTGTTAGAAGATTTTTACTACCTATATACCTTTATTGCTCTTATGATATTACTAAGGTGAGTAATTTTTTTAAAACAAATAATTTTAAAGAGATATTACAAACCTGAATTTTTTTAAAAAAAAAAATTGAGATACTGCTGCTGTCTTTAAAATAATAATTATTATTATACTAGTTTCAATGCTTATGGAATTTTATCCGTTTATATATAAAATTTAATTTTGGAAAAAATATTTATTTATCTATTTTTAAATGCTTTTCAAAATTGTCAGAAAAAAAAATTGCATCAATTAAGAAGAGAAACATATTTCGTAGGTGAATATATTTGTGAAATACACTTAGAGTGTGTTTGGATACAAGTATTTGATTTGAAATCTTAGATTTCAAATATTAAGATTTCAAATATAAGGATTTTAAATAACATGTAGTTACATGTCAATTCAAATCCTCATTAAATGAGCTATTAAATTCATTGTGGATTTGTTTGAAATCCTCATAATACAAATCCATGTAGTTTCCAAACAAGATATTTCATTGAAATCCAAATCCATGTTCAAATCTCTTGCATCCAAATATAGCATAATAACATTATACAATGCAAGTTTATTGACTACTTTATTTATTAAGTTACGATTTAAAATGAGATAATGGAAATTTGTTGAATGTGTCTTCTCAAATTTTTTTCATTCATAAATCTTTTTGTTTTGGTAATTTGTGGTTTAATATATATCATGTCGACCACAGATTTAAATTATTAACGTTTTCAAATTAAATATTTTTATTTAATGCTTGGAAATGAGAGAGGCAACCTTACCTCTAGGTTGTCTTTTTTACCTTTATATATTTTAACATAATGTTTCATATATTTTTTCTTAATTCATGGATTAAAAAATAAAAGTATTTTTAGTTTCAGGACATTACAAAAGCTTGTGATTAACACATATATTTATGCTATTAATACTCTAATAATAGTAATCAGTATTAATAATGTACAAAAATGAAAAAAAATACATAAGATAGTTTTTTAATTTTTAATAGCAATGTGAATGTCTATATAATATTTCGCTAATTTCAAACAAGTTTTCAAATACAATAAAACTCTAGCCATCTCTTCTCTTTTTTTAACCATCGTCAATCATCTCTTAAATCGGCGGTTCCTCATTGTTTTTTATATTTTTATTTGTGTTCTTTAACTTTTTTTGCATCCAATAAATACATATCTTTTATCTATTTTTTTTATCATAATTTTTAAATTTTTCTTCGTGAAGTTCTTCATCTCTTTATGGAATTTAGATGGTTAATTTTTATGGAGTTTATAGTTTTTTCTATTCTGAAATTTCTATTGATATTTCCCAAAAGATTGTATAGTCGATTTATAACTAATCAATAAAATTGTAGAACGAATCATTGAGTTGTAAATCAAAATAACTTTATTAATACGATTGAAAAATAACGACATATGTATTTTTACTAAATTAGAACAAAAATTTAAATAAAAAGGCAACTGTAATTAAATACGTATTCATGCTATTTAGGACCATAGTGCATTACCTAAAACTAAAAGTATTGATTTCATTTAATACATTGAAATAGTATATAATAAATGATATTAAATAGTTGTTCAATAGTTATTTCGCAACGTGAAGTATTTATTCATAGACGTTAGGTATTATTAAAAAAATATAGTAATATCCACAAATATATATATATATATAATCCATAATTGTTGAATCAGCTAGTAAAATATTATTTTACTTAAATGATATTACAGGTTTAAATCATGATATATTCGGTAATAGTAAATTAGTTGTTAGAAAATTTTTTGTTGTTTTTATGATTTTATGCCCGAATTAAATTAAATTACTTAATATGTAATAAAATATAAATTTCGATAATTTTAATAAAATATAAAAATTACAAGTAAAGGATATAGTTATGATATTCCTTTGACAAAAATAATTTAGAGATTACAAATAAAGAATAGACTCGTGACATTTTCTTTTGAATTTCATATAAAAATAATTACCATACGAATGGAAAATTCAATTGGTAAAGTAGATGAATGGAAAATTCTTATCCAACTCTGTTGATTATTATTTATTATTATGGAATAGCTCACCCTTCGATTTTGTTTTCTTTCTGGGAATCGAAAGGACCAAATTATTAAAATTTTCAATAGAAGCACAGTAAAATTAGTTTTTTATACATAAAAAAATATCGATAAATTTGTGTTTAAATATATTCTTTTATAATGAATAAATACTATTTTTTTTTGGCCAAATACACCATTTCACCCCTGAACTTTTACTCATTGACCTATTTCACCTTCCAACTTTCATTTTTTCCTATTACACATCTAAACTTCTATTTTGGATCCATCTTACTCTTAAAGTCTAAGTTTTTTTTCCAATAGA
>CATIWK010103066.1:0-14230 GCA_949634005.1 Mallotus japonicus
TCCAAAATGGAGAAAAACTTTATGCTATGTACATATTATAAATTCATAGCTAAACATTAAATGGATGGAAAATTGATTATACTACATGTTTGAATGTGTTATTTTTCATAGGATATTATGTTATTCCTTTACTGAGTTGCAAGCTCACTCCTCTGCATTATTTTTTAGGAATAAAAGAATTGTAGTTGATCTTGAAGAATTAAGTGCATCCATCACATTAGCATCGTGTCAGGTGGGTCAGCAAGAGGTCATCTTCAGTTTTTATAGAATAGAGCTTGTTTAGTAAAATTTTATATTTTGCATGAAGGCTAGTGTAATGTATTTAATTAGTGTGAGGATAAATGTGAAATACTTGGTGTTGTGAACTATTGTGGTATATAATATATGTAAAAAAATATATATATATCTTGTTAACCATATTGACTTGTGAATTAAATTTGATATTATTGGATATATTATTTATGAGTCACATGTATACAATGTATGTCTGGCATCCTTAACAGGTGTCGCACATAGCACATGCTAAGGAACTCAGATCACATAAATGATCCAAACATATACTCAGGCGCTATCATCTCATTCGAGAAATCATTGAGAGAGGAGACGTGAAGATATGCAGAGTACTAACATATGACAATGTTGTTGATCCACTAACTAAGCCTCTTCCATAGGCTAAGCATGAGAGTCATACTAGGACAATGGGTATGAGATACAATATTGATTGAGCCTAGTGCAAGTGGGAGATTATTAGTGTTATGCCTGAGGCCAATTATGTAATGGCCATGCTTTGACTTTATCATATTTCTATTTTATTAATAAAGAGGCATTTTTATTATTATTGGCTAATTCTAATGTTATTTTTGATTAGTTAATTCTACCTAAGATCATTAAGTATGTGACTTGATAGTAAAACACTTAGGTGATACTTGAATTCTAATCTAAATATCCCTAGTCGATCATTGTTATGGGAACAACATTGAATAAAAATTAGTATGAGGTTGACTGATGATTATGTTTTACTGATCATGTATATGAGATATTGAGTCAAACTCATAGGTACATATTTAGAGAAATGATGTACTGGATCAACCTACTATGAGAATACTACATGGATAATTGTCATAAGTAATTCTCATCAAAGTAGTATTATTTGAGTCCTCTGACCTGAAACCACCATGGTTTCTTGCATGATAAGTTCTGTATTTTGACACATCCCTACATCATCTTTAACCAGATGGTAAAACAGGTTGTGATTGGATATAGAATAAGTTATGTGAGGAATGTGAGTGACTAAGATGAAATTTGTCCCTCAGTTATTTTGAGAAGATATCTATGGGCCGCCCCTTGATGAGTTAGAATGAAGAGAAATGCATAACCATGCTAGAATGTATTGGTAAAGAGTTATCAATATCAGATAAAGAGTTATCAGTATCAGTTTACTTGGGATTGAGAAATAATATGATGGAACAATATAAGGATGACATAATCCATGCCTTATGTTCAATCAGGATATCATGTGACAAAAGGACTATAGTACACACTGTGTATTAGGTTATGTCGGATTATCGGCCTTCACACAACTTGGGTAGTCATAATGTCATGCTAGAGACCAATTATGACTTGTGGGCTAAAATGAAAATTTTAGGCCCACTGCCAATGTTGTGTGAACCAATAGGGTCGCACACTTAGAACAGGCCCAAAGCAGACTTGGGTTAATTAACCCAATAATTATCTCTCTCAAAGAATAAATAAATAAATGAATATATATATATATATATTTGTGTGTGTGTGTGTGTGTGTGTGTGTATTTATATTTATATTTATATTTATTTATTTTCTTATTTATTTAAAGTAAGTGTTATTTAAATAAATAGGAAATAATTCTAATTTTAGAATTAGAATAAAAAATAAAAGGAAGTTTAATCTTACTAACACTGTTTTGGTAAAGTAAATGGTTAAAGAAACCTTAGATGGGATGTCTATATATACATCTCTTTGTCTAGGGTTTTTTAAGTGATTATTCTCCTCCTTTTGCCACTTCTTTTGTGAAAAGAAAAGAACACTAAGAGAGAAAAAGAAAAATAAGAGTTGTCTTTGAAAAGGTACACCTAGATAGCTTTGGTTACCCTTGTTTGTGTGGATACCGATAGAGGGTGTGACTTTATTGGTGGCGCCTTAATCCGACAAGAGAATACGAAAAGCTCGAGGTAGGGTGTCGCTAGAGTTAACCCACTCTCTTCCTTCCAACATTCTTACCTTGAAATCGTCTTGGTAGGTTTTTGGAAAACTCTCTTAATCAATTTAATCGAATTATATGCATCCAATTTTGGGTTTTTGTGAATTAAATTTTTAATTTCTGCTGTGTTTTTCATCACGAAAACCCAACGGATATATGTGAAGTTGTGTTCTTTGCAATACCTCCAGGCCTTCTAATAGGAAGTTAGGACTATATCTTCCATTGCCAGTACCTAGCAGACCTTGGGAGAGCATTTCAATGGATTTTCTTGGAGGACTGCCTATAATCAAGTTTGGATATGATTACTTATTTATTGTGGTGTATCTTTTCAGTAAGATGGTGATTCTTATTCCTTGCAAAAAGACAGTAATCGAAGAAGGAGCTGCTAAATTTTTTTTCCAACATGTATGCAAACATTTTAGCTTACCAACCTTAATTATTTCGAATAGAGATAGTCAATTTTTAAGCCATTTTTAGAGATCATTATGAGGCAAAATGGATACCAGATTAAAGCGTAGTATTGCATTACATCCTCAAACTAATGGACAAACAGAGGTCGTTAATCGGACTATAGTACACTTCTTAAGGGGTTATAATTCCAAATATCATAAAACTTGGGATGATAGCCTTCCTTATTTACAATTTGCATTTAACTGTGCAATTCATGGCTCCGCATTTAAATCTCATTCGAGGTTTGTTTAGGGTACTTACCTTAAAGTCCTTTTGATTTGGCATTTGTTATTAGTGACAAATCATTAAGTGGAAAAGAGGATAAAGAACAAATCTGAGCACAGAATTTCCTTGAACGAATTAGGAAGATTCATTTAAAAGTAGAAGCACAACTGCAACATTCTCAACAGATATAAAACTTGTCATAACAAACAACGTGCGCCATGCAACTTTAAAGAAGGAGACTTAGTATGGCTACACCTTGGTAATGAACGATTGAAAGGAGAAGGGAAGAAACTCAAGTCTATATGTTATAAGCCCTTTAAAATCATCAAACAAATTGGTGAGAATGCTTTCCAAATCGAGCTACCACCATATATACATATGTACTCAGTCATTAATGCTAAGAATTTAAAGCTCTTTGAACCATCATTATTGGATGATGATCCCGACCAGGAATTGATGACTTAACGATTGACCTAGAAAAACCTTTACAGGAGGATTGTATCTTGGAGAAAAAGCTTGGGGAAACCAAATGTAGAGTATAAAATTATTTTCGCATTGGCAGGAAAGGTTAACTTATGCATAAGTCTAAGTAGTATACCCAAGATAAAGCAACTTAAGAATTTCCTTATCTCACATTCTAGCTTGATTAGGAGTTCAGGCCACTTAAATGGGAGAGCCATGATCCAAGAGGATCTTATTATTAGTTATTAATAATCTTATTATTAATAATTATTCTTTTTAAATGTATGTTTAAAGGTTGATGGTTTAAAATGTATTTGTTTTAAAACCATTAATTAACAATGGTTATTATTGCTTCTAAATATAAACCATTAAATTCAATGGCTTATATTTAATAAGTTATTTTTAGTTAACTATTTTAAGAACAAACTTGTGTATATATATGTATGGATTCATTAATGAAGGGGACAGAAGCAATAAGCGTATTTTCTTTAGCTTCATGACATCTTCACCAAAAGTTTATCTTTCTTTCCTTTGAATTAAAGAAGTTGTTTCCTAACTTATTAAAAATTAAAAGCTCTATAACCTAGAAGTTTTGGATCAAGGAAACATTAGAGAATGACTGGATCATCTATTTGCCATTGATGAACGAGTCTTGTTGTTTTTAGAAGTTGTTATCACCCATTTAGTCTGACTATATTTGGATCATGTCCCATTTTCCATCGATATTGACGGTAAAAAAGCTGAAACTTTAATTATAAATAAACCTTTCCACTTTTAACAAATATAGTTTAGAAAGTTTGACAATGTAAAAGTGATACAATAAGCTTGGTCTATGTTGGAAGTAGATGGACACCTACTAAATTTACACACACTCACAAAAGAGAGAGAAAACATTAGAATCTATTTAAAATTGCTTAATTATAGTCAATGTACCATGGGGGTATATATATTATTAAAATATACTATAATAAGATAACAAACTTATAACTTAATTTAGATAGTTAAATTAATACCATAAAAGAATATTCAAAGTTTGTTTTACATATAGTAACATTGTTATTAATTTATAACCACCAATTAAAATTTAATTCTAATTTCCAAATTTGAACCTTTCATAACTCCAAACTTCATTCGTAATAAAAATGTCATGTTTAAGTAGCTTTGTAAAAATGTCAGCAATCTAATTATTGCTTCTCATATATTCTAATTCAACTTCCTTTTTTATAATGAATTCTTGAATGAAATAATACTTTGTATCAATGTGTTTACTTCAATCATGAAACACAAGATTCTGACTAAAGCCTTATCTGATTTATAATCAATCATAGTTTTTGCTGGTTCACTTTGCTCCAAGTGAAGTTCCTCTAGTATTCTTTAAAACCAAATAGTATGACATGCATAAGAAATAACTATAACTTATATTCATAAGATGAAAGCATAACAGTTGGTTGCTCCTCTGAATACTAAAAAATTGTATTATAAAAGACAAGTGATGCTTTTTCTATCATCAATATCACTAGGGAAGTCACTATCATAATAACCCATTAATTTGAAGTTATTCGAGGATGAATAAAAACTTTCATAATTAAATATGCCTTTAACATAGCACAAAATTCTCCTAACAACTTTTATGTGTGATATTAAAGGTTTTTGCATGAAGCGACTCACAAGTCTTACTGCAAAGAGGATATATGGTCTTGTATGAGTTAAATATCTCGGTGTTTATGCCATAATTGAAAATTTTGGATGAAATATTAAGGCTATTAATTTAATGGCCAATTTGATTTAATTAAAATTTTTTGAAGCCTAAAATGAGTGAAAAAGTCAGGCCCATAACCAGTGCAAGTTGTAGAAGGTTCTGGAAATAGAGTTTATTGTTCAGGAGCTGCTTGGGGAAGTGGATCACGTGAATGTATTTCTCTAAAAAATGGAAGACCTTTGAATTAAAAAATTACTTGGAGAAGTAAACTAAGGTGAAGGATTCTAAAAACTATTTGTGCATTGATGAAAAGACGATTCTAGAGATTTTGGATGAGAGTGCCTTGGGGAAAAAGATCAAGCTTGGAGAAAAAGGTGTCAGGTGTCTGGGAGTTATGACAATTTATTCCCCGGAAGATTCTTGAGCTAGAGAAATAAATGAGAGAAGTAGCTTGCAAGTAAAGAACGCCTATAAAAGAAAGGAAGAGGATAACACATCTACTACATCTACAATATCTACACCAATCTACAAGTCTATAATCATTTTCAATTATCATTAGTTTACTGCCATTTTCTTTAGTTTACCAAAAACATTGTCTTTATTATACTTTCATTTTGTACTACGCTCTAAAATCAATACAATTTCCCTTTTAATTGCTCAAATAGTTTCTTTTATTCTCAAATTTATTTTCATCTATGAAATCCAAGCAAATTGTGGTAAAGGAGCTTGGGGATCCACAAATCGTCTTGAAGAAGTTAATCTAAATTTTAAGGACTCGCTCCTTTAGCACACTCAAAAATCCTAAAATAAAAAAATTAGCCAACACTCAGACTTCCCGTAAGACTTTTAAATAAAGTGGGATTTATATTTTTTATGTCTTCTTTACCTTGGATAGATTTTAATCGCTTTCCATAGGAGTGCTTAGAGGCTTACACTAACATGTTCAATTTTCTAAATACCTCATTTTTATAGTTTTCTTGTAATGTATATATCTCATCTTCCATATACTTAACTTCCATCACCAAATAATACGACATAAGGCCCATGTCATTTATCTCAAATTTTTGTGTCATTGCCTTTTTAAAATCACTGGACATTTTTAAATTGTTAATGGTGAAAATGAGATTATTTATATAAATATAAATAAATAAGACACCTTCTTCCTCTTACTTCACATTGAGAGCATATCATATTCATGCGTATATCTCCAAAAACCATTCGCTTGGAAGTACTTACCAATTCGACTATTTCAAGCTCTTGGTGCTTGCTTGAGCCCATTCAATGCCTTTTTAAGCTTCATCACTTTATTTTCACTCCTTTTAATAACATACCCAAGGGGTTGCTCAACATATATTTTCTTCTTTAGATAACCGTTTAGAAAGGCTAACTTCACATCTAGTTAATAAATATTCTAATGATTTTGAGTAGTAACCAAAATCAGTAGTTTGAAAGTTTCCATTTAAGCTATTGTAACAAATATCTCTTTATAGTCTACTTCTTGTCTTTACTTGTAACCTTTTGCAATAAGCCTTAACTTATATCTATCAACTTTATATTTGGCATTCTTTTTAGCTTTACATTTACATTTTACTCCAATCGATTGATGACCAATTTGTAAGTGAACCAAATTTTTAAGTGTTATTTTTCTTTATTGAAATCTCTTTATTAGCTTCAACCTAATTATCATATTTCTTAGCTTATTTGAAATTCAATGGTTTAGTATTACAAGAATGAAAGTGCCTTAGAGAGAGGGGAGGGGGTGTGAATAAGGCTATTGAGTAATAATCAAAATTAAATTGAATTAAACAAGAATTGAAAAGAATGTTGAGAAAGAAGAATGATGAACACAATAATTTAAAGAGTTTGGATTCTCAACAATCCCACGTCTCTACCTAACTTATCCCCAAGTTAGAATTTTCAATCACCCATAATCTTATTCACAAGATTGAGATTACACAAGAGTTTAAGGCTAACTTTTTCAACCTTACAAACAAGAGTTTCTAGGCTCACTCTAAAACCAATTCCTAAGTGTTTTAATGGCTAAACAGTTAAATCAATTCCTTTATAATAGAATCTCACTTCCCATTTTCTTTAACCTAGAAAATAGAAGAACAAGAATGTATATTCTAACACTCACCAACTCTCACAAGAGTTATACAAATATAGAAATTGTTTAAGAGAAAATTTGAGAGCTTAATTGAATGCTTAAGAGAGAATTTGAATGATCAAGTGTCTTAAGTCTTCAATTGAACTCTAAGGGTTGTTTATATAGATAAACAACTTAAATTATGGCTATTGGAGGCATTGATTATGTCTCCAATGTCTCTAATGATTTTTGAATCAATCTTGGACTTTTACAACTGAAATGATGCTCACGGTCGTGAGGAAGAGGTCCTAGCTCATAAGGATCAAAATTAGAGTCGTTGCCTTTGAAATTTTATCAAAAATGCCCGTTTTCAGTTGTCAGGAGGATGCTCACGAGCTGCTCATGCCTGCTCACAATCGTGAGCACTCCTCGTGAGCATCATTGACCAAAATGGCTCAAAATGGGACTTAGGGTCCTGGCTCGTGATTGGCTCATGAGCAAACACCTGTAAGTCCAAAAATATGTCTTTTTGACACCTAAAAGCTCTGGATACTTTGGGTATATGATATGGATATTATACTTCACCGAAAACACAATATAATGACAATATTTCATATTTGCAGACTTGAACAAATAATCTTGAAGAGTAATTAAGTTCCTACACACTTAGAATGAAATCATTAGAAACTTAAATTGATTGTCAAAGATCAAAATTAGGAGTTTGATCATGCAAATAGTCAACAAAGAAAATATAATAAGTGTGTGTCATCCAACCTTTCAATACCTTCTTGGCTTATCATTTGAGCTCAATAAAGGTGTGATTGTTGTTGATGATGCTTAAATTGATGAAGTTGATGAATTTGGTAAAATAACTTTAACTTTTTGAACAATTGGTTCCTTATTTTCAAAATAAGGCAGAAAATCATATGGTCCCTTTTTTTTGAATTTCAATCCCATCATTTTGTTTCATCGAACTCAAAATCTCCACTTGTTATAATCTTCTCATTTCTTGGATTGAAAAGCTTATAGCCTTTTAAGCACTCATCAGAGTCGATATAAATAAACTTTTCACTTTTATAATCAAGATTGGATCTTTCTTACTTCAAAATATGTATGTAGGTTATGGATCCAAAAACTCATAAATTTAACACACTTTGTTTCTAAGCGTCCCATGCTTCTTATGGAGTATATTTTTTAAACTCTTGGTTGGAGATCAGTTTAAAAAATACACTAGATAAGAGATAGCTTCAGTCTAAAATTTGTTAAGCATATTTTTACTCTTCAACATCGACCTTGCCATATTTAAGATTGATTGATTTTTTCTTTTAACAAACTCTATTTTATTAAGGTGAACTTGAAACTGTTAGAAATTGACGAAGTTCATGCAACTTACAAAAGTCTTTAAACTCATTAGAGATAAATTCTCATTCTGTTAGTGCTTAAAGATTTTATCTTATAGCCACTTTCCATGTCAACAAATGCCTTATATATGTTAAAAGAATTAAAAGCCTTATATTTTATTCATTAAAAATATATCAAAGTTTTTCTACTGCAATCATCAATGAATAGCAAAAAATGAGTACTTTTAACAAACGATGGAGGATTAATAGGTCTACACATATTTGTATGAATTAGTTAAAGTGGCTTGGTTACTCTTGAAATAAATTGCTTCGGGAAGATCTTTCTCGAATGCTTTCCAAGTGACCAAGCTTCATATAGTTGATTAGAATGATGAATATGGGGATTCCCTTCACCATTTTCTTTCCTCTTAAAGCTTTTAAACTATTAAAATTCAGGTAGCCAAATCTCATGTGCCAAATCCATGCTTAATATTTTACATAACTTTTTCAATTCATTAACTCTACTATTCATAGATCCAGTGTGAGCATTTGATTTTATTATAGTAACTTTTATGAGGATAGTATTATTACAATTTTGAGTCAAAAACTACCATCTTCCATAATAATTTTAGAACCATTCTCCATAAGCTATCCAATACTCAAAATATTGCTCTTTAATTTTAATAGACATCATGCATAAGCTTATGACCTCCATTTTTTGTCTCAAATATAATAGTTTCTTTACCTTTAATCTCCACATTTGTATTGTCTCCAAACCTTATATTGCTAATTACTTTATCGCCAAGCTTTACAAGCTTGTTTTCGTTACTTGTCATGTGATTACTAGCTATATTATCAAGATACCACGTATTCTTGTCTTTTATAATTTCTTTCTTAAAAGAGAAATAATATTGGCTCTTTTGAATCCTCAATGTGCTCCACAATCTTTATTTCTTTTGTCACTCCATCAACATGACATTCCTAAAATTAATGGCCATAATTGCCATAAAATAACATCTTAATTAAGAATTATTTATTCTCCTTTTATTATATCTTCTATAACTTCTTCCTCTTCCATGACTTTTTTAAAAAAATTTATTTCTATTTTCATTTGAAGAGTTTTGTTCTCCTCTTCCTTGACCATGTCCAAGTCCAAGGACCTCTTTTATGTTATGGTCATGTCCTCTTTTTGTGGAAGAATTTTCTTCAGATTTAATGGGCATTATTGTCAGTAAGGCCACCCCTATCTTGTTCTTACTTGCCACGATTCATTCTTACTTTATGGGCTCAGAAAGATCCAATCAATTCATTAACTAACACGATCTCTAAATCTTTAAACTCTTTAATAGCAATTGTTACACGATTGAACTTTGTGTTGAGAGAATGCAAAAGTTTCTCAACTATATGAACATCTTCTATGGTTTCTCCAAGACTCTTTATTTTATTCACCACTGTTAATAATCTTATAATGTAATCTGTTATGTTTTCACTCTAGTTCATTAAAAGTAATTCAAACTCAACCCCTAGAGTTTAAAGTTGAACCCTCTTTACTTTATTAACTCTCGTTATGGAGTTTCAAAAAGTCTCTCATGCTTTCTTAGATGTGGTATCATTTACTAATTTTGTGAACATGTCATCATTCAACTTAATGAATGATGGTAAATGCACTTTGATATTTCTTCCTCTCTTTCATTAATGCTTCTTTTTGGATTTGATTTAGTGCTTCCTCATTTTGTGGTTCTTCGAACCCTTTTTCTACCACATCCCAAACTCCTTGAGAACTAAAGATAAATTTATTCTAATTGACCAATTTTTATAATTGGTCTTGTTGAGCTGTGGGTATTGAAATGCTAGAGAGGTTCCCTTTAATGCTATTTTCACTATTTAATAGCTTTGATACCACTTTGTTGGAAGTATATAGATACCAATTGAATTCACACAGAGGATATATATATATATATATATATATATATATCATTCTTTGAAACTGCTTAATTACAATTAACATATCATGTAGGTATATATATTATTACAACATATTATAATAAGATAACAATCTTATAACTTAATTGAGGTAGTTAAATTGATATTAAAAAAAATATTCAAATTTTATTTTATATATAATAAATATAGCAATTAATTTATAACCACTCATTAAAATTCAAGTTTAATTTCCTGCAATTTAATTCGGTGTTCATGGTGGATTTTAATCCAGTTTAAGACAACATAAATCATTATTAAAAATTATTGTAATAGTGGCATTAGAAAAAATTTGGCAATACAAAGGCTAAGCTGCAACTTGCGGTTACAGAGTTGGAGAGTATTACGATTGTAGTTTAGATGATGGGATGCGAGAGAAAAGACAACAACTTTAATCTACAATAGATGAAATTCTCAATTGAGAGGAGCTTTATTAAGAGAAACGCTCTTAGGTTGTATAGTTTTCTAAGGTAGATAAAAAAAATACTAAATATTTTCACAAAAAGGCACTAGGAGAAGGAGGGTGAATATTATAGCTCATATAAAAAATGATAAAGATGAATGACAAGTGGGTGATAAAGCAATCTAATATATTATATATGATTATTATAAATAACTATTTACTAGTACAAACTCAATTGATATTGATAACGTTGTTGATTATAGACATAGCCTTTATGAAAAAGAAAATCACTTAATTATCTTTACTTTTTACTAATAATGAAATCTTAATGGATTTGAAATAAATGCATCCATCAAAAGAACTTGGTTTGAATGGAATGTCTGTTGTGTTTTACCAAAAATTTTAGCAAATTGTGAGTACTAATTTCTCTTCATTAATTTTAAATTTTGTGAACTCTGCAATATGCCTCACAATTTAAATCATACTTATATGACACTAATTCCAAGAAAGAACCTTGTATCCATGAATGATTTGAGCCCTATCAACTTGTGTGATATTAATCATATCTAAACTGCTAGCCAACAGGTTAAAATCCATTCTTCCTTCAGTGATTCATCAAACACAAAGTGCATTTGTCCCAAGTACATTTATCATTGATACCAGTTTAATAGCTTTTGAGGTGTTTCATTCTATAAAGCACAAGATAAAGGGCAAAAGGAGGGCTTTGGCATTAAAACTTTATATAAGCAAGACATATAATTTGGGGAAATGGACTTACCTAGAAAAAGTGATAGGTAAAACGGAATTGAGCATGTCATTTCATTCACTTAATTATGAGTTGTCAATAATCTTTTATTCTTTTTTACTTAATGTGTTCTTTGAAATTTTATACAACCAAAAAAGGGGCTTCGCTAAGGTGACCTTATTTCACTTTACTTATTTTTATTGTATGCTGAATGATTGTCAGTTATCCATCAGGTAGTTCAAATGAGGGAAATCTGTCCATTTTTAGTCTATTGAGGTAACCCACAAAATTCTCATTTGTTCTTTATTAATGAAAATATTCTCTTTCTTTGAGCAATCTATGTAGAATGCAATACTATTCAGTGTATCCCATTGGAGTATAACAAGACGTCAGGACAAGTTTTTAATCTCAATAAGTTAAAAGTTTCTTTTAGCTGTAATATGCTGCACGATAAGCAATTACATCAATTTTAAAGGTCCAAGTTGTGACACATCACCCCAAATATCTTAGGTTAACAACTTATATTGGTAAATCTAAGAAACTCAATTTTAACTTCTTACAGTATCGTATATGGAAGAAATTGAAAGGTTGGAAGGAGAAATTTCTGTTAACTGCAAGGATAAAAATCTTATCAAATCAATGGTGCAAGTCATTCATATATATATGATGAGTTATTTTGCAATATCTGGCTCTTTTGCAAGGAAATTTAGAGATTGATTGGTTAATTTTAGTGGGGCAATATGACAAAAAAAGGAAGTTGGTTAAGGTGGAATCATTTATCATGATCCAAGCAATTTTAGTGGGGTGATATGGGATTCAAAACATTTATATAATTTCAATTTGAACTCTTAGTGAAACAAGGATGACAACTACTTTTAAATTTAAACTTTTTGTGGGCATAGCCTATGAAGACCAAATACTTTCCCAGCACTACATTTTTAGAGGCGAATTTAGGATATAACTGTAGGCAGTAAGGTTTAGCGCTCACTTAAGTATTCAACAACTATGGGTATACAAGCTTTATAATCTACTTAGGAGATATAAATTTTAGTCACATAAACTAGTATCGAAGATGAGAGTTGCCACCTATGTAAATAATTAGGAACACTAAATTATTTGTGGCAACTGAATTTCATGGAGACCTAGTAAATACACTTTATAAATTGAGTCAAAATATTGGATACGGACTCAAAACTTGCCTAATCTTTCAGTTAGCTTCCGTTTGTGCTTTTCTCATTACAATTATTTATTCTTTAGTTATCTCCTTATTACATGTATTTATGTCGTTGTTGTTCATGAAACCATATATCACATATTCAATATACATCATGCATCATATATAAATATAAATAAAAATATATAAAGAAGTAGGTAGGGGAAGAGGAGTTGCAACTCTTCAAAATAAGCTTGATAGGTGATATTCTTGGTGAAAATGAATTTATATATTTTTTAGAGATCTATGGTAGAGCAAAGGGATTGGATTAACCCATTAGGGGTGCAAGGCTGAATCCTTTATAATATAGACCTTTATTGTTAAAAAATTAATTTAAGATGTTTATCTTTATATGGCCATGTAAGAGCTCAAGAAATCCATGAAGTTTTGTCCAAAGAGGAATACAATATGAGACTCGCCCGTGTCTTTAGCCATGTTCACTTTGGTATTATTTTGGCCAAGTTGCAATTTTGATCCAGAGGCATACACAAGACAACCACATGGCCATGTTCCATACATAGGATGCCACAAGGGTTGAAACACAGTAGTGTAGTGCACAAGATATGAGTTTTAATTGAGTAGCTATTTTTATCCAATATATATATATATAGGGCTTTGAGTAATCCATATTGTAGTCACCCTAATGCACTATGTATTCTCTTTTTCAATAACAGTGAAATCTTTTGTCACGACCCGAACCTATAGGTCCGTGACTAGCACTAGGGAATGGGAATACTTAAAGTACCCGAAACCCATAGTAAGCCTTAAAAATTTTTCGTGAAATTAAAACATCAAACTTAAAACCACGATGCATAAATATCCATCAATATAACATAAATACTCAGATGCAAAACATAAATATTCCATTTTCATAAATAAAAGAATTCTTCAAATACAATAATATAATATCTCATGTCTGAATAAAATCATAATACAATAAATCCAGTTTCATTAAACAACTACTGCGGTGTCTAGAATTTATTTATACAATGCATAATCTACTCTGACATACATAATGCAGCCGGGGACGAATGAATACGGCACAATGTAGAAGTACTGGCAAACTGACTGTAAGGTCCTGAGAAAAAAAATTGAGGGGAATCAAACCTCACTGAGTGAATCAACTTTATGAAATGTATGCTGGTTTTAAAAACATTTATTAAAATCGTTTTCTAAAACATTTAAAATAAAATAGATATTACTTTTGAAAAATTATTTAATCAATTAAATAAGGAAAACCTTTAATAAAACCATATAGTAAAATTCTTTTTCTGAAAACTTGGTAGAACCATAATCCACAAAAATTCTAAAAAGTCACTTGACTTTCTCTTAAATCCAATTGACTGTCGATCCCAGAGAGCAAAGCATCAACCAGGGACCAGCCACAGTCT
>CATIWK010103127.1:0-18129 GCA_949634005.1 Mallotus japonicus
GTAATCAAACTCCCACATGCTAACAATATGCACGAAATATGCTTTCCTTGTCCTCTTGAAAAAAATTTGAACATACACTTCACTTTTCCTCAAGTCATATTTGAATTTATTTGTGTGTAAAATGAAAAAAAGTTGTTTTCAGCTGCATCAATCAATAGTATTAATAATAGTGCATGTGGATGCTAAATTTATTACTTAAACTTCTTTATTTTCCTTTTTTTTATTAGTTATATACATATATATTGAATAAAAATCCTCTCGTATTACTTAAATATATATGATTGATTATAATCAATAACAACTCTTAGAGGACAATTTTCATTAGTAATGTTTCAAATTAGAGCCGTAATAGTGTTAAATTAATTGTTAGAAGATTTTTGTAGTCTTTATTTATAGTTCTATCCGAGTCGAATCAAATTAGTTGATATAGTGATGATTCAGATAAAAAAATGATTGACTATTTTTATATGATAACTATTTTTATACAATTTTAATTATTCAATTTAAATAAAAAATAAAAATATTATACAAATATAATCTATCTTATGTACTAAAAAACATACTGAAAAATTTAGAACTTCAATTTATTGATTATCCCTTTAATTGAATCGAATCTTAATGATGTTGTTGGTTACAATTCCATGTTCTTCAATATGGTCCATTCAGAAAGGTGACAGAACAATCTCTAGTTGTATTAATAAACTGATGGAGAAACAGACTGTCGAAACACACATCGTCTCATCACTCAGGCAGCAGCAGCATTTTCTCTTCAAATTATGGAATGATGAACTAGAGGAACTTACTCAAAGAGGCCAGCTAATTATACAAGAGAAGAGTGTAGGTAGAGCTCTAGTATTTTAAATATAAGTAAAAATTGCTTATTTTTTCTAAAAAAAATTGAGTTTTTTAAAAGATTAAAATAATTTCTTTTCAATTTTTCTAAATACTGAATCTGAATTGTTCTCTATTTGTAGTCTAGTGGCTCAGACGATGAACATTATAAGGTGAAGTTATGGGTTCGATTCCCCTCTACCCATTGATCTTCCGGTTGTTAAAAAAAAAAAAAAAAAATACTGAGTCTGAATTAGGATGCAAAGCTAGACAGACCATTGAATTGTCTCTTTAGTTATGAAACAATCTAAGATTGCTAATGAATAATTTTCATGCATAATACTTAAGCTACTCCATCCAACGACCCATGAGTGACAGTTAATGAGTAATTTTCTTTCTTGTTTTTCTTTTGAATTGAGTTAATGAGTCATTTGCACTTGTAGTTAAAGCTACTCAAATAATTAACCACAATCATTTCCATATCATATTACAACAAGTGGCCATGCATGTTGTTAGGGTTTAAGTCCAGTGTGGTTAGGGTCTTCATCTTAGGGAGTTAGAGGTTTTACGTTCGAGATTTCTCTCTATTTTTTAAGAAATTTAATTTTTTAAATTTATCTGTATTTAAATATTCTATCAATTTAAATGCAGTGGTCTACCCATAATCATATACATAGAGAGATCTCTTCCTTACTAATAAACTAACTAATACTAACAAAAAAACAGTCATATATAGGATAACATGCAAAAAAAAAAAAAAAATCCCTATAAATTATGCAATATACACATGACTGTATTTGGATGCAAAAGATTTAATTATAAATTTAAATTTAAATAAAATTATATTTTTAGCAATTATATGAATGAATAAAAAAATTCATCAAAATTTTAAATTGGAAAATTAATAAATATTTATATTTTTTAATTATAAATTATTCAAAATTTAATATTTTAATCAAAATTTATGATGTTTACATTAAATCGAAAGTAAATTTGATTTGTGCATGAATTTGAATATTTTTTAATTTAAAATTTTCAAATTTTGACCATTTTTTTAATTTTCCTTCTAAGGCCTAATAATTAAAATTTTTCTAACTAAAAATATATATTTTTTAATTATGACAAGAATTCAATCAAAATATCAAAATTTTAGCTTGAATAATTAGGTCTGTACTGGATTGGATCTTAAGCTTAAAGATTTTTTTTTTTGAAACATCCAAATCATTGAACAAGGCAGAGAAGCCAAACAGACAAGGCCAACGGCCAACAGCGCCAACAACAAAAAGGGACTAGGGAAATTATCAATTGCCCTTGGACAGGCACCTTACTCATACTATGTATAATCCTGTAAGAGTAAACGGAATGACCAAACCCTTAATCTAACCAAAAGATACAACATAAATGAAGGTTAGAACAAAAATAGATCACAAGCAACTGGATGAATGTCCTTTAAAAAGGACAATGCTGGTATGGACCCAAGCAGGTGGCCCAAAAGCACTTTTGTGATGCAGAGTCAAGACTTTGGGATTCTTTTTTATTTTTCCCAATAGCTGTCCTTTCTTTTTTATGACCGTTGTAGGCATCTTTTTTGTAACTGTTGGGGGCACTATTTCCGGAGATATGGAGAGCTCACTGTCAGACAAAGCCATGAGTCTGCTGGTGCCAATCCCGGACTGATTTCTTCCCTTACTTTCTGGAAAATAAGGATTGATGTTTCTGGTTGATTTCCTCATATGGTCGTTTCCATTCCTTGCTAGCACTTTCAGCTTGTGCTTCTGTGCCGGGTATTTCTTGATGACAGCAGTAGGAGAGGTCCTTCCTAGGAGAGCCTCTTTTGAGAGGGGAGCAGTAACAATCTTAAGAGTTGGGCTAGCTCTCTTCATTGAGGGGCTGTCTTCATCAGAGCCAAAACTCAGTAAGAGAATGCAATATAGAAGGTTTGATGAATACCTTGTGTCACTAAGGATTTTTGCCGTTAATTGCGTACAAATCCTATTGTTCTCCTGCTCTGTTGGTTCATCGAGAGTGGGAGAGCAAGTCTTTTGTATTGATGGGATGATTTCAGATGGATTCATAGAAAGTTTGAAATTCATGATGGCAGATGAATGTGGTAATAAGAGATGGATTGTAATATTTGGAGAACATAGATTGAGGTTTGTTGATCAGGAAAACAGGGCTATCTTAAGTTTCACTAGTTTTTCAAGCCAGGAAACACTATCTAGAGAGAACATAGAGCATCTCTCTCTATCTATCTTCTATCTTAAGCTTAAAGATTTAAGTTTGGTTGTTTCTCACTTGAAATATGTTCACTCCTTGAAATGTGTGAATACGCATTTATGTTTGTTTGTAAAAAATAAATTAAATTATCCAAAAGCCGATGAGTTGATTCAACTGATGGTTCCATACCAATTAATTTAGATTAAAGCTCTGAAATTTTAAGATCTCACGTTGGAACTTTCATACAATTTATCATAATTTTTTTGTGGATTTCGCCATAGGACTGAGAAAAAATCGGTCGGCCCATAATTTTTGGCCTGATTCGGTTTGAAATTTTGGGCCGGCTCTGTTGAATACAGATGGGGTTGGCAGATCGGACACAATGGGTAAAGTAAGGGTAGGTCGCGGGGGACGGTTCAGTATTGATTTTAAAATACCCAGACCGTCCGAAAACCTGATTCTCCTATACTTAAACGTTTAATGACGTCGTTTTACATTTATATATATTTATTATTATTAAAACTAAAACCTAATCACTCATTCAGTCATCACTTACCCTAGCCGCTGCTCTATGTTTTCTCTCTACCCCCTCTTCTTCAACCTTAGTCTCCTCTCCTTCAACCCTAGTCTCCTTTAATCAAAGTCTTATCTTTTTCACTCTTTAATCACCCTTTCAGTGATTAAATCTCATCTTCTCTTATTTCTAGTTCTCTTTTACACCGAGCCTCTCTGGATAATGATGTCTCTTTCTTAAATCCATTCATTATATATTTGTGTTTGTGGTGACAGAATCAATTTGATGGCAGATCTGTAACATGCAGGACTTTATTTGTTCATTTTTAAGCTTGCATGTTAAAAAAAGATCAAGATCTTTCAGAATATAAGGTGAGATATGAAAACATAGTTTCGATTTTGAATTTTTTCTTTTTATCTAAACTTGAATCAGTTGAATCTGTATCTAATTTGATATTTGATTTTTATTTTGAGTATAAGTTGATGTGGTGGAAGTTCCTTGCAATCAAAGAGGTGGAAGCTTACGATCTAATCCTGATTTGAGCCGATTTGTCCTCACCTAAGCCAATCTATCCAGATCTCTTATCCTTTCTGTCACTAAACTGATTTTACCAAAAAAAAAATTAAGGTATTGATTTTATTTTTTAAAAGGTGATGTTTTGTTTTTATTTAAAATTATTTTGAAATTTTAATACTTTTATTTTGATTCTGTTGACTGTTGATTTTTTATTTACAATTATTTTGAAATTTTAATTTATTTTGAGAAAATAAAATCTTATTTTTTGTGTATTTAATCATGAGTTTTGATTTAGTTTTTCTTATTTAATGTATATAATTTTTTTGTAATAAATTGGACTATTTTATGTATTTTATAAAATTTTGTTTTATATTAATTTTATAAAAGAAAGTAGCTAATGTTATTAAAAATTATTTTGGTTTGTTATTTAATGTATATAATTTTTCTTTTAATTTATTTGATTGATATTAAAAAGAAAATATTTAGAAATCTTCATTTGTGGTATCTCTTTCCTATTCTGGTTAACAGAATGTTGACAGAATATTTGTGAATTGTGAGTCAATTGATGCTTTTTAATTGAATGTTGATTTTTGATTTTCTATGTTGCTTCTTAATTCTGTTTGATAAAATGTTTATAACACTTTTATGCTGCTGCCTATGCATGCAGGATGGATAATCCGACACCCCCAGTGGCAGTAATACTGCTGTTGGTGGTGTCCCTGTCCCTGATGCTGAATCTCAGATTGAGGTGGAAGCACAACATACTGATTCTGCTGCTTCTAATAAGCAGAATGTTGTTGCTGAGAATAAAAAGAAAGAGACTGAATCCAGTTCGAAGGCTTAGGAGCACTTTGAGAAGCTGAAAGATGAGAAAGGCACAACAGAAAAAGCTAAGTGTTTATATATCATTCAAAAAAACATGGCACATCTTCACTTAGAAATCACATGCTTACTTTCAAAAAAAATTCACACAACAAAGACACTAGACAAGCACTTTTAACATTCTGGAAATGAAAATGTGGGTTTATTTGGGACTTGGAAATTTGACCAAGACCAAATCAGGGCTGCCCTTGTTAAAATGATTATAATTGATGAGTTACCCTTTAAGTTTGTTGAAGGGGAGGGTTTTAAGCAATTTATATCTATTGCATGCCCTAGGTTTAAGATTCCCTCTAGGTGGATTGTGAGTAGGGATTGCTTTAATTCCTATGTTGATGAGAGACTTAAACTGAAAAATTATTTCAAGTCACATTCTAATAGGGTTTGTTTGACCACTGATTCCTAGACATCTATCCAGAGAATCAATTATATGTGCATTACAACACATTTCATTGATGATGAGTGGAGGCTTAACAAAAAAATCATATCTTTTGTACTTGTTTCTTCATATAGAGGGGACCAAAACTTTAGAGAACTGCTTGCTAGAATGGGGTTTGAGGAATATATTCACTGTCACAGTTGACAATACCTCCTCTAATGACACAACGATATCATATTTTAAAAAAATTTTGATAAATTGGGGGGTGAGCACAGTTAGAGCTAAGTACGTACACATGCATTACAATGCATATGTTTTGAATCTTGTAGTGAATGAGGGGTTGAAAGATGCTAACATGTCTGTTAAAAGAGTGAGGGAAGTTATTAGGTATGTTACGAACTCACCAGCTAGATTGAGGAAATTTAAGGAATATAGTGATTTAGTTGGGGTTCAATGTAAATCTCGTTTGTCCCTTGATGTTCCCACTAGGTGGAACTCAACCTATTTAATGTTATAGACTGCTTCAAATTATGAAAAGGCCTTTCAATTTTATGAGGAACATGAAAGCAGTTTTAGGTTAGATTTGGGTGAAAATGTACCAACTTATACGGATTAGGAGTCTGTCAATCAATACGTGACATTTTTGCATCATTTCTATGAGTTAACATTGAGAATTTCTAGTTCTCAATACATTACTGCTAATCTATTTTTCAATGAAATTTCTGACATGTTTAGCATTCTAAATGAATGAAAAAAATCTGATGATTTATCAATGAGGCTTATAGGAAATAATATGAAGACTAAGTATAAAAAATATTGGGGTGACCCTGAAAAAATGAACTATCTGATTTTCATTGCCAACATTTTAGATCCTAGGGATAAACTTGAATACATGCAGTTCTCTTTAAACACTATTTATAGAGAAATACTTGGTAGAAGCATATTCAATAGTGTCAAATGTTCTCTCTATGAGTTGTTTGAAGATTATGTTGCCTTGTACAAACCTGCCACTAATTTTGTTTCATAGATTTCCCCTGCTGAACCTCTTAGCCAATTTGAATCAGGTGCCTCTGATTCTGTTTGTGGGAAAATGTATTTGTTTTAAAGGCCCGTTTTAAGAAATAGAAATTAGAGAAGGGTTTAGGAGGTGGAAGCAAGAAAAGTGACCTTGACTTATACCTCAATGAAGCAGCTATAGAGGAAGATGGAAACTTTGATGTATTGAGGTGGTGGAAGTTGAATTCAAAGAGATTCCCCATCCTCTCTAAACTTGCTTGAGATGTTTTACCTATTCCTATCTCTACAGTTGCTTCAGAGAGTGCTTTTAGCACAGGTGGGAGAGTCCTTGATGTCTTTAGGAGTTCCTTAACTCTAAAGATAGTGGAAGCTCTTATCTGTAATTCAGATTGGCTAAGAAAGGGTAATCAGCCTGTGTCTATTGAAGAGGCACTTAAAGATTTAGAGAACTTTGAGAAAGGTATAAATTAATTTTATATGCCTCAATTTTCTTGTGGTTTTTCATTTAATCTTTACTAACTTTGTTGTTTTACTTGTGTAGATTTGCCATCAGTTGGAATAGGGCAAACATGCCTGCTGACCATGCCTCCTCTTAAGTCATAAAACAGATTTTGCTAACAAATTTTTTTGAGTAAATTTGCTAACCTTAGTTACCTTTTATATTGATGATTTATCTGTGTTATTGTAGCTATTTGTCTGTGTTGCTTTTTCCTTATGCTGTTGTTTACTTGTGGGATTTGCAATTAAATATGACCTTCACTACTGATTTAATTCTGTTCAGTGTTGATGTTGTATTTTTTTACATTCAAATGTGACCTTCACTGCTGATATAATTCTGTTCAGTGTTGATGTTGCATTTTTTTTTTTTGCATATTTGAGGCTATGATAAATGCTTCCACTCAATTTAAACCGAGTCAAATAAGTGAATGACGTGCTTAAGTTTCCCTGGTAGCTCAATTTTTTGATATTGCTAGAAATGTGGCTGCATTTGCTAATTATGACTTAATTTGCATACTCTGAGTCTGAGCCTCCCTCCCTTAACCAAATTATTGCTTATTTGATTTATTATACTAATGCTTGTTGCTTCTTCTTTTCAAGGTAATTGATACTGACTTTGTTGAAACTTTGTTAAGGTTCATGTTTGTTACTGATTGAAGGGGCTACTGTTGGAGACTTGTTGGTTCATTGCAACCAGAGTTATACTGTTTCTGTTTAAATTTATTTAATCATTCCTGTGTTTATTTTTTTGTTTCAAATGAGATGAGTCAATGATGGGCTTCCACCTCATTTACCTTTATGATTCAAATGTTTATTGGTACAAATGTTCCTTAGGTGGCATTTTTTTTTGTTGCCAGAAACATTGTACCAATAGGCTGTTGATTTAAACTAATTGCCTTGAGACTCATCACATCATATCAATATTTCTTTTAACATTCATTTCTTTCACTTAATACTTTACAATTTATGTTTGTTTTTTCCCATTATTTTGCAAGAATACAAAGCATGATTCTTATTATTTTGGATGGAGTCCTTAGCTTTTGCAAACTGCATTTTTTGTTGCCTGTAATTAATATAGAATTAGGGCTTTTAATTTTATATGTTAATTTATAGAATTAGGGCTTTAATTTTATATGTAAATTTATAGGGCTTTTATATGTAAATAATTAGGTTGTTAGGTATTTTTTTTTGGGCTATTTATTTTGCTGCCTTAAGGCTTATATTTTTTGGACTTTACAAACTGAAAATACGTAAAGTTGGGCCAAGCCCATTAATATACTTAATATAGTTAAAAGTTTATTAGTGTTAGGCTCAATTTTAATGGGCCGTAACAAACCGACCTAACCGAAACATTCGAACTGATAAACCTGATTCAATCGATTAAACGAACCTTCAATCTTAGGCATCAAATAGGCTCGGTCTGGCCTTCAATTTCACTTTTCTTTAATCCGATCGGAATGCCCATCCCGAACCTTAATCGAGTCGACCCGCCCGATGCTTAGTCCTATTTTTCCACCAATGATAGGTGGGATTTACTACTTGTTTGGCGTCCCATTTCTATTGTAAATAATACTCCCTTCGTTCCATTCCAATTATCTTTTCAAGTAGTGTCACAAATATTAAAAATCCTATTTAATAAATATAATTATAGGTACAAATGACTATATAACCCTCTTTTAGAAAGAATAAAAGTTAGTGTGAATTACAATTACTCCAATAGACAATTTACTCTAAAAACAAGATAAGGGTAAAGTTGGAAAGCAGAATATTTTTTATCGGTAATCTAAAAAATTCATTTGGAGTGAAACAAATTCTATTTTCTTAAGAGACAATTAAAATGAAATGGAGGGAGTAGTATATACCCTTCTTTCTATTAATACTCCCTTAATTTCATTCCAATTGTCATTTAAAATAGTATTATAAAACCAACCGTTGGGATAAACTGACAGGAGTTATTCTAGCTTAAGCGAGGTCTCGGATTTGAGTTCTGGTGTATGCAGCCGTGTTGAATTAGTTGTTGGGAGACCTTTGCTGCTCTTGTGGTCCTACCCTGGTCAAACCGGATTAGTTAGAGTCCAATGAAGTTTGGATATCGGTGGTTCACAAAAAAAAAATAGTATTACGAAGATTAAAAATCCTATTTAATAGTCATAATTATAGGTATAAATGACTATATTACCCTCTTTTAGAAAGATTAAAAGTTAGTATGAATTACAATTATTCCAATCAAACTCATTTATCTACTAAAATATGAGTAAAATTGGAAATAAGAGTTTAATTTTTATTGGTAATCTAAAAACGTCATTTGAAATAGAACAAATTCTATTTTTTTTAAAACGACAATCAGAATGAAATAGAGGTAATTACTAATCACCAAGGAGGACACCTAACCTTTTTATTAACCATTTAAAAGGGGAGAGCCGCCTACTGTTATACTGTCTATTAAAATTTAAGTTATATAATTTTCTTATTAACTAAAAATAATTAAAATTATATAATCTCTCTATTAAAAAAAATAATTAACATTCGTAATTATATGAGATTCCTCAAAATATTGACCAGAAAAAAAAATCCAAAAGTCGAGCTAAATTACAGAGGCAATATTTTATGCTCCTATTAAAATAACGTATAAGATTTTTATAGTACATCAGATGTCATATTAATTCTTATTCATAATTTTTAATTAATATTGTTTAAAAATTAATTTATTAAATGTTCAAATATAGTTGAACAAAAAAAATGTTCAAATATAAAATATTTTATAAATTTTAATTGTCACTTTTTTTTTTTTTTTGAGAATGGAAGTGGAGGGAGGATCAGCACCCCCAACTTCTAAACGGTGCCGACCCCGTGGCTGGAACTAGCCAGCCTTAGGCGGGTAGCTCAACATTTAAGCACCTAGGGAAACTGTGTCCCTCCCAAGCCTTAGCCACCAGACCAAGACTTCGAAGGTATTGTCACTTCATATTAGGGGTGAGCAAAAACCGACCCGAACCGAAAAACCGAATCAGTTGGTTCGGTTCTTATTTTTGAAGATTTGTAAATTTCGGTTAACCGACTGAACCGATCAAAAACCGAACTTTGTTAATAATATATAAATTTTAGAACTATAATAGGTCACTAGATCACAAGTGGCTCAGTGGCAAGTTGTTTATATACCTTCCATGTAGGTTGTCGGTTCGAATCCCACAACCTACACAATTTTTTCCTAATAATTCACTTGGAAAAACCCCAAAAAGAGGCAAAAATGTCTCCTATGGGATTCGAACGGAGGTTTTGAAGGCAAAGAGACGCGCACATAACCATTCCGCCGCTCTTGAGCCTTTGTTTTTCAAGCTTCTTTGAATTTATTTATATTATTCGGTTAACCGAATAACCGAACCGATATCCGACTAAATAGGTCGGTTTCGGTTCGGTTTTAGTTTTTGGAAAAAATTAAAAACCGAACCGACCGATGCTCACCCCTACTTCATATTTATACCTTTTTTTTTTTATAACGAGTAAAGCTATGCAACAGTAAATTTATTAAGCTATAAAATAGACACGTAGTTATATGATATTTTTATTACATACAAAAGATGAGATGACCTATTTAGTAAAGAAAATATATTTTACTGGAAAAATATATTTCATATTCCTTCCATCAAAAGTATATTTTAAAGTATGAAAATTTTGCTAGTATCTCTTATGTTATTTATTTTGAAAATGATCGGTAATTCTGGCTATTTTTAATTTAACATATCACATGATAAAATTGCTATTAACTAAAATTTTGTAAATTATTTTTAAAAATTAAAAATTCATTAAAAAATTGGAAAAAAAATAAAATTTATAATTTTTCCACTGCCTGAAATAGTAACTTGCCCATATATATAGAAATAATATAGGGCAAATGCATTTCGGTCTCCCTGTACTCTTAACTTTTTTTACATTGCACCTTTTTATTAAATTTTGGGTTATTTGCAAAAAAAAAATCATGATTTATAGCGGTTTTGGTAATTTTAACCAAACATTTGAAACTTGGAAAAATAAAACTTGACCTTTAATTTTTTGGCAACTCGAAACACGAAGATAGAATCCAGTGAATGGAGTGTTACGTGTTAGTATTCTTTTGGGCGAAGTGTTCATGTCAGTAACACTTAGTGACACATAGACACGCACCGTTTCAAACAAAACTCTGCGTTTTATTAATTTACGTTTTAGTAATTTCAATTTTTAGTATTTTCAGTTCAAAAAAAAAAATTCTAGCTTCAAAATTTAGGGTTTCTCCTCGCCATTTCCAACATGTGCGATTGCATTTCCTCTACCCCTCTATCCTTCTTTACCATTAAAATTCGCACCTCTGACTTGAAGCGATGTCCTACGTTCAACATCCATAGCTCAATTCCTAGAAATGGCAGGTTTAAGTTAAGAGCCACCAAAAATTCCAGCCAATTTTACGGTGAATTGGATTTTAAAGAGAATGAGAAGGGAATTTGGAGTTTGAATCAAGAATGGGGTGTGATAAAGAACCTGATTCAACTGATTCAGGGATTCTTGAATAAAGGAAAGAGAAGAGGAGGATTTGATTAGGGTTGGAGAAAGTAATGAAATTGATGAGTCCAGAGAGGTAAATAAGGAGATGAGATTGAGTGGAAGGAGACAAGTGATAAAGAGATCTAATTTGTTAGCGAAACAAGTCATCAGTGTTCAGTCTGCTCTTAACTTGGGTTTTGTATCCCAAATTTGAGTCGATGTTGATTCAGTGGGAACATTCAAAATTGATTCTTGAAGATGATTTTGGAATTTTTTTTTTGTTGAAAATCATAGCTTTTGTTTTTGTTTTATGTTTAGTGGATGGTGTTGGTTGTAGAAGTGAGGCCAAACTTGCTTTCTTTTTAATCAGAGAGGTTTCTTCTGGAGGATGTTAGACGGTTAAATTTTCTTATTATCTGATTTTTTTTTTAAGAAATAATACTGCCTTAGAACTAAACAGATAAACTATCATTTACAATAGTAGAAAAAGCAAATAAGGGGACTGAACCCATAACAAGAAAATCATTTCCTACAGACAGCACACCCTTAGCAAGATAATGAGCAACTAAATTGCCTTAAGGCCAGATGAACGAGAATGAGATGTGGCTAAGATGAGTAGCCAAATGATGAACATCCTCACAGAGCAAATCTGATTAAGGATATGTTTTCTGTAAGATATAAGATTAGACTTAGAAGTTTTGTTTCCTTAGGTTAAGAAATCTTAGCTTGAAAAATGTTTCCATCACTTGATCAATCTCTCACTTATCCATCATGATATTAGTTGGATAAACAGTTTAAGATGTCACCTTTGTGGCATACTGCGTAAATTAATAAAACGCAACGTTTTTCAAACAAAAACGGTGCGTATCTACATGTCATTGAGTGTTGCTGACATGGACAATTTCTCCAAAAGAAGACTGACACGTAACACTCAGTTCACCGGATTCTGTCTCCGTGTTTTAAGTTGCCAAAAAATTAAAGGTCATGTTTTATTTTGCCAAGTTTCAAATGTTTGGTTAAAATTGCCAAAACCGATATAAGCCATGATTTTTTTTTGCAAATAACCCTAAAATTTTTAATACATTGCACCCTATCACTTTCAATTTCAGACATACTGAGCCCTTATTGCAAAATTGATGGTTAAAAATATTCAAATTAGTCCTTGTAATTTTAAAAATTTTCTATTTAATTCTTATAATTTTTATTATTAACAATTAGGTCCATATAATTACTAAAATAATTCAATTAAACTTACTAAAAAATTATATGTTTTTTATATGGTTAAGATGTCAATCATCTATTTCTAATAGATTTACAATAATAAAAATATATATAGTTATAAAAATTGTGACATACTCTAATTATGCATTAAATATTTATACAATTAACACAAAAGTATGGCAAAAATTAATACATAATAAATTTTTTAATCAATAGAAAATATATGAGTCATTTAATAAATAAATACTAGTGAAAATTATAATATTTGTCAAACATAAATAAATAAAATATCATTGCATACAGTCATATCTCTTACAATTAATATTTAATAAATTAATAATTATATTAATTAAGTTTTTTAAATAAATGAAATATTAATTTACGGAAGATTCTTGGGTGAATTTATTTTTAGCTACTTTTATTTTATTTTATTTTTATCACTATAGGTTGAGAGTATATTTTATCATCTAGTGGTGGTTATTAGTAAAGTGTACTTTACTTTGTAAAAAAGAAAGTAATTGTATGAGGCGCCTTAATTGATTATAATATTACCGTTAAAGTTATGAAATTTAAATTTATAATTTTCACTAGTATTTTATTTATTAAATATCTCATATATTTTTTGTTGATTAAAAAAGGGATAAGGTGCATTTAAGCCCCTAACGTTTGGCCCTAGGAGCACATAAGCCCCTTTTCTTTTTTTTGGACCATTTAAACACGTTTTTTAGGTTTTCCTTTAGCTTATGCCCCTTAGCTAACGGTGCCTTATTTGGGAGACCAACTCCGTGAAGCTAATCTGATGTGGCGCAAATGCAGAATTAAAACGGGTCCCACATGTCAGTAAAGAGCTTCATGCAGACATTTGCAGTTGCTTTTTACCGCCTTTTGAAAAAAATCTCACTACTGTGTCTATGGAAAGCGATTTGTGGGAAAAATTTTACCCTAAAAACAAAAAGCAAAGCAAATCCCACCGTTGAAGAAGGAGATTGGACAAGCTATCTGAGAAGTCACTTTCTTCCATGTGAAAGGTGCTGCTTTGTGAGGTCTTCAATCGCTGTCTTTGCTGAAAAACAACAGGTACAAATAATGTTTTTCTTTATTCAATTTTTTTTGGCTTTGATATATGGAATAAAATCACATGGTGTTGGTGATGGTGTTACGTTTTGGGGCTTCTTTTTTTTTTTTTACAATATCATAATAAAATAAGTATAGAACTTTATTGGATTCGTTGTTGTGTTGTGTAAAAGGGGTATATTCACACTTACTTTTGAATAGAAAAAGACATTTGATTCTATTTTATTGTCTTTTTACTTTCAGTGGGAGCATGGTTGGCACTGTCGATGTGATTTTTAACTATGGGGGTAAATGGGAGGTTAGTGGAAATGATGAGTTGTATTATGTTAATGGGGATGTTGACATGGTTTATAACTTTGATTCGGATTACATGTGCTACGGAGATATTTTATATCGGTACCAGAAAACATTAGGTTTTACAAATGCCAAGAAAATATTTGTGTTGGAGCCAGGGAAAAAATTGAGGGATGGTTTGTTTTTAGTGCATGACGATGACAGTATTAGGTGGGTGTTAAATTACATAACAGAACACAATTAGGTTGGGGAAATAGAGTTTTATGCTGACCATGATGTGGATTTGCCTCATTATCAACCTCAGATACTACCATTAGAGTTCCATCCTGTGAGTGCAGATGGTGAAGTACATAATGAAGTTGGTGGGGATGTAAATGCAGAGTCAGATGGTTTTAATGTGAATGCTGAAAATGTAAATGAAGTTGGTGGGGATGTAAATGCAGAGGAGGCAGATGAAGTAAATGAAGAGGATGTACATGAATATGGTGAAAGAGATGAAGTTCATGCAAATGAAGGTCCAATTAATGAGAATGCAGAGGCAGATGTAGTTAACACAACTTATGTTCCTCCAAATGGGTATATAAGTGAACCAGATGATGATGGGAATAATGATGAAGAAAATGCAAGTGATGCAAGTGAAGCAAGTGATCTGAGTGCAGAAGAAGCAGAGGCAGAATCTGAGAGAGTGGGATTTGATGGAGTCCAAACTCACTTTGTGTTGGGGATGACATTTGCTAATGCTGTCGAAGCAAGGGAAGCTATAACAAAATATGCTATTCTTTTTGGTAAGAAGTTGAAAATTAATCCTAATGAACCTCATAGGATTAGGGTGAAGTGTGTGAATGAAGATGGATGTCCATTTCTGCTTTTTATTTCTAAAGATGGGGAAAACCCAGGGTTGGCTGTGAAAACATTAAATCCAGAGCATAGATGTTATAGGGATTTTGCTCTTCCTAGTGCTTCACACAACTTCTTGGCCAAGCATTTTAAGGACAGAATTTATAAGAATCCTGCATTCAGGACAGCAGATATGAAGGATGAAGCACAACAAGTTCTGAAAATTAATGTTTCTTTGTACAAGTGTAAACGTGCTAAAAGAAAGGTTATTCATGAGCTTGATGGAAGTTTCAGAGTTGAGTTTGGTTTTTTAGAAGCTTATGCAGCTGCCTTAAAGAGAAGCAATCCGGTAACCAAAGCCGAGATTGAACTTTGGAAAGATGAATTAAAGGAAGGAAAAAGGGTGTTTAGAAGAATGTTTGTATGTTTTGATGCGTGTAGGAGGGGTTGGAAGGCAGGGTGCAGACCTTTAATTGCACTTGATGGCTTTTTTCTAAAAGGAGTAACCAAAGGTCAAATTTTAGCTGCTGTTGGGGTTGATGGAGATGACCAAATGTTTCCATTTTCTTGGTCAGTCATTGATAAGGAAAATAACAATTGGAAGTGGTTCCTATGTTGGTTGGCTCAAGAACTTGAGCTAGGAGATGGATCCTCTTTAACCCTCATCTCAGACATGCAAAAGGTATGTTAATTAACTTGCATTAATCCAATATATAACTTGCATTAATCCAATATATAACCTGCATTATTCTGAAATTTTATGGTGCGTTTGATCTGATTTTAATATCTCTTTGTGTTTCATGGTATAGGGATCAATAAATGCTGTTAACCAAGTCTTGCCTAACGCTGAGCACTGTTGGTGTGCAAGGCATATATTTACCAACTGGTCAAAAAGATGGGGAGCCGGGGAACTGAAAAAAAAGTTTTTCTCATGTGCATGGAGTTCATACGAAGAGGAATTTAAAGACAACCTTCTCAAATTAGGTGAACTTAGCACCAAGGCAGCTGAAGACCTTCTAAGGTATCCTCCACACTACTGGCATAGGGCATACTTTAGTAGTCGATGCAAGAGCCATATGGTTGACAGTAATATAGCCGAGTCTTTCAACATATGGATACTTCCTGCAAGGCATAAGCCTATTGTAAGCATATTGGAGGATATTCGTCTTCAAGCAATGAACAGGATTAGAGAGAATAAAGATAAGGGTGCAAAGTGGTTCAATGAATGGAGTCCAAGTTGCATGCAGTTGTTTGAAGACAACAAAGAAAATGCTGCTGGGTGTAAGGTGGTTTTCAATGGTGATGTGGGTTATGAGATTGGGGAAGGACCAGATAAGCACACTATCTTTCTGGATAGGCAGTTGTGTACATGTAGGTCTTGGGATTTGATCGGCATCCCATGTGCACATGGAATATGTGCCATGTACCATTCGAAGCTAAACCCTATGTTTGAGATTGTTAAGTGGTACCACAAGATCACTTACATGGCTGCTTATCAATATCCATTATAGCTTGTACCTAGCAAAAGATTTATGAAGTGTGATCAATATGTGCCAATTGAACCACCACCTCAAGTGAAGTTGAGTGGCAGACCTAGGACCAAGCGAGTACGAGCATTCAACGAGCCAAATCCTTTAAGCACAAATAGTATTGGTAAACTGTGTAGGAAAGGCATTACACAAAAGTGTGGATTATGCCATCAAGTGGGATATAATAGGAGGCTCTGTCCAAACAAAGGCAATCAGGTTGTTTTAAATTAATTAATTTTTTATATATATTGTATCATTAATATTTGGAACTAATGATTATTCCTTTTGTCAGGCTACTCCATCTGCTAGTAAAAACAGGAAAACATCCAACCAAAGTTGCACATCAAGTCATCAAGAATCTGTCCAAGAAAATGCCACACCAACTGAGACTACACTGCATCAGTCACAGCCAATGGCAAGTCAGATCAATGTTTCAAACTAACTCAACAGTTCATTAACCTGAACAGACAGCAAGGAGCATTGGAGGCACTTGTACAAGGGGAAGTAGACATAAAGAATCTGGTCATGGATGCCATGTGAATTTAAACACAGGAAGAACAACATTGAATGTGAGTTATTTATGTGTTTCCTATTCTGAAGTTGTCTTGTTTATAAGATGTGTTATGAAAATGATATTTCTCTGATTTGTGTTTAATATTGTCTTTCTTGTTGTGTGTGAATTGTGTGCTACATCTAGCCTGGACAGTCCAATGAAAGGGTCATTGATGAAGGTTCGTCTTTCAATTCTGTCACTGTTGATCAAACTGATCCTCAGACCAGATTTTCGATCCCAAATGAGAGAGAGATGAGGAAGAGCAAAGGAAAAAAGCAAGCAACTTGTAGCATTTCAAGAAAAATCAGCTTCACTGGTGATGGAGCAAAGGTCAGAATGGCAACTGATCTGCCATTCAAAGCTTCAGGTCTGTAGTGGCAAGGAAGAGAGGCAATAACATCTCGACAATTACAGGCTAGAAATCAAGTTCATATTGACAAACAAATGAATCAAGCAAAGAGAGAAAAATCATAGGCAACTGAGTCGTCCAAACCAGACCATGCAAGTTTAGCTTAGATCGTGCAAGTACTGCTAACATTTAGAACAATGTTTGTATTTTGCTGTTTTATGGTGTTAGGAATGTATTTTGTCAACAAGGCATACCATTTTGCAAACTCTTTAAGTTATGTATGCCCATTTTTCCATGTTAAATGTTGATAAGTAATTAACACCATTACATTTTGCTATGTTAAATGTTGACAAGTAATCAACACTGTTATATCTTGTTTCATCAATATTATGGTTCAAATATTTAGCGTTTCTAAGGTCACTATAGATATACAATTTCTGCCTTTAGCTAATAACACACCAAGTATTTGAACAAAACAATGCCATTCCATTATCAAATCAGCCTTTATATAGCCAAATTCTGCAAATGCAGAACCAAAACTTTGAAGTTTCACTTACATCATATGTATATATATATATGATTACAAATATAATACATGAAATACACCAACCAATATAAACTAATATCATTTTCTTCTTCAGGCTCTTAACCTCTTTCTCTTTTTCTTTCTTCAACATCTTCAACTGTCTCCATAGCACATTAATCTCATCATCCATACTGCTTGATACAGGTCTCAGTGCCTTCAATCACTTGTTCTCAGACAATAACATCACTTTATCATACTTTAATTCATTCAACAAATTCTTCAATCTATCACTCACAGGTGGGTCATGCCATTCAAAAAACCCACACCCATTCACCTGTAATTTTTACACAAATAATATTAACAACCGAGGCAGTTGAAGT
>CATIWK010103130.1:0-13948 GCA_949634005.1 Mallotus japonicus
TATGTGCTATGCATGAAAGCTAACCTAAACCTCTCCATTTGTGAGAAGTTAATTTTTGTTTTGTAGGAATTCTTAAGAGTGATTTTTATCACTATAATTTGTATATTATATTAATTAGTTCTTGAGAGGTTTTAATTATCATATCAATTGTGTAAAATTTGTAATCCCTAATCCCTTCCCCACTTATTTGGAATGAATGATTGTAAATTTTATTTATTTGCTCTTAATTGCCAAGGCCAAAAAAGCATTAACAGGACTAATGTGCAAATCCGGTAAAAGGATAAAAGTGGAAATGATTGCAATTCAGCAGTAATAAGGAAATAATCAAATAATCCAAGGTAATAAAATACAAAATACAAACGGAGGCCGACTACAAGGTCGGGTGAGCATTCAAACGCTCATACCCAGTTTCCGAACCCGTTCTTTGATGACGGCTTCTGGGTGTCTTCAGCGGAATCCAGTTGCTGTAAATGTATCCCGGTTTTCATCCGGGTGGTGACTCCATCTCCGATAATGGGCCCCAAAGCCCATTTTTGTATATCCTAGCAGGTCCTAAGCTTGCACAGTGTTGTGGTCACCAACACTTGGGCGCGCGCTAAACCCCGCCGCCTACACCCGGCCTCCTATATTTTATAAAACCTAACACTTTAATCCTTATTTTTAATAAAATAAAAAATATTGTTTTTAATTTTTTTAATTATTTCAAATTTAAAATTATAATTTTTACTAAATTTTTAACAATTACACATATCCTTATCAACATTTCAAAAATTAAAAAATTAAAATTACAACTTCACTTTTGAATAAGTGTGTGTATTGTATAATTTAAAAAATATATATATTGATGGAAATATGTGTGCATGTCTAAATTTAGTTAGAACTGAAATTTTAAATTTCAAATAGTTAAAAAAATTGAAGGACTAAATTAGTTTATTTTATTAGGACTTAGGGATTAACATATTTTATTTTCATAAAATAGAGGGAGTGAAATGTATTTTGATATAAAAAAAACTTAACGGAGGTACTTAAATGTTAACAGAACTAAAATTGAGAAATGTAAAAGTTTGATTTTCAAATAAGAGGGAAGAGAATGAATTAGATCAAATCTCATGGAGGAAAATGTAATTTGCTATTACTTATTTATTTGCATCTAATATTTCCAATATCTAGTAGTCGCAAAAATTTCAATAAATTCAAAATTTAAGTTAAATGGACTCATAAAAAAAATAAAATTCTTTCAACACCTGTATTTATTGAAAAAATTACAAATTTAATATCTAAATTTTTCATTTTTTCATTTTTTCTATTTGAGTGATTAATTTTTTTTTTTAATCAAGTATTTGAACATTAAAAAACATCAATCAAGTATATCTAACGGATTTAATACTGATTATAGCCTAGCCGTCCACATTTTTCCACCTTACATGTCATGTCACTTGCCAACTTTGCCATCCTTTTGAGTGGCCAAAAAATTGCCCCTACCCATTTCTGTCACTGGTCATCGACCTCCCACAATTTTCACATCTGTTGCACCTTTGCCAAAGCCGAAAATCACATCCACATCAACCTCAACAATTGCACGATCGCCGAAAATTTTGATGCTATCTAGCATTAGTCTAAGGTGGAAGCTACTACTTTTGTTTGCCAGTTGTCTTATGTATCTCACAAATCTTATTGTTTTATTAGTTTTCAGTAACAAGCAAAAGACATTTGGCTTTTATTCATCAACTTCTTGCCCAGTTCTTAACAGGGATAGGATTCTGGGTATTAGATAGTTTTTAATTTTATTTCCCTTTGCCGATGATGCTACATAATAACGAGATTAACAAGATTCAGGAAAGGAGGGAAAATGTTCAGAACTGGTGGTGCTATATAACAATGAGATTAGGGTTCTGGTTTTGCCATGTCATTGGTGTAGCATATTTCTCTTATAAAAAGAATAAGAATGACAATCTAGGGCATGAGTTTCATATAATTGTTGCTTAGGTGGTTAGTTGCATGGTGATGTTTATAATTGATCTCTAATCTTTTATGATACATCAGTCAAACTTTTGTAAACTTTGTGCCTCTGTTGCTTATAAAGTACTGTTTTTTTGTGCTCCTATTACTTTAGTTGCATAATTTTCTCTAATAAAACTTTTCGTTATTGATTTTACTTCCATTTGAATCTTAGATCTTTTAGTGGAGCTATAAAATAGTGGTATTTTGTTCTCACTCCATGATTAATATTTGAGAGTTTTGTAGAATTGAGTTTCATATGTTTTGAGGTTGAAATTTCAGAGATGAATTCTTTTTATCCCCTTTCTTTTTTGTTCTACTGATCCGTTTGTTCGCAGAAAATATTTTCTGTTTTTATTTTTCAATTTTCAAAGAAAATGAAAACTTTTCATTTTCATAAAAAATTTGTAAGACATGTTTACTAGTTTGAAATTGAAAACTATTTTTCATTTTTTGAAAACAGAAAATATGTTTATTTATTCTCATCTACAACTTGTTTTTCAAAGTAGAGAGATAATGATATATATTAAAGTAGAGAGATAATCTAGGGTTTGAAAAATAGAGTTTATTTTGTCTTTTAATACTAAAATAAAGTAATAAATAATAAATAAATAAATAATAAAGACGCGTAATGAAAATAACGTGTTTTCACTTTATACTTTTAATGAAGAAAATTTTTGAAAACAACAAAAATTTGTTTTCCACTTTTCTTTTAAAATTGTGAAAATGGTGAAAACAGTTTTCAAATGAGATTTTTGTAAGAACAGTCAAAGTAAACACAAAATTTCATTTTTTGTTTTTATTTTGAAATTTTTTTAGAAAATTGGAGTAGTTTTATATAAGTAAACACACCCTAAAAATCTAAATATGGTCTAAAAATATGGTAAAAGTGGCAAATAGTGAAGATCGTGGTTGTACTGTTAAAGTAATGGTTCAATCATGGTTGTTTTTGGCACTGGGATAGTAGCTACTATATGCTGAAAATACATGATGAGAATGAACTAAATAGAGATGGCCACGAATGCAAGAGCTGATTTAGACATTTTCAACCTACAACTATAACTCTGCATAAAAGAAGAAAAAGAAGAAGTTGTTCGGAAGAGGTGATTTTTCTTCGGTTTAGTGTTTTTTTTTTTTTTGCCATGAAATCCTAATTCTCAATTTGTAACATAAGAACAATTTCATAAATTTTAATAATTTGCATTTTTTGACAGTTGACTGTATAAGGTGGAGTCCTTTTGATCTAATAAGCACACAATTATCATCAAATCAGTTAAAAACATTTATTTAATATCTATTTCGAAAATTTAACAACTTAATTAAAAAAAAATTAAACATCCAAATAGGAAAAACTGAAAGATTCAAACATCTAATTTGTAATTTTTTCAATCTTATTTTACATTTAAAAATGACAAAAAAATTTTCTCAAAAAAAAAATGACAAAAATTTATTAAGGGCAATTGTGTAATAAAGCTACAACTTCGAGTAAAAAGGAATTTCAAAGCTTGGCCCTGAAGTGAAAGGAAGATGGCATGTCCTTAATTGACAAGTGTCACACATGCTGACCTCTTCATCAGGTAAAATAGTTTCGTCAACCGGCACCAACCGGTTCACTGCCTTCCCGCTCAGACAATACATTCTTTCACCAGCAAGAATGGATTTTTCCTTTTCATAAATCTCACTGATCTGCCATGGTTGTTGCTTACTTCCATCAGTAGTAGAGACCCAACTCAAAAAAGTTCAGGTTTAGCTGATAATCTCACTTTCTACATGTCTATCTGTTTTGTTTTCAAGTATGCTGCACCCTCTTAAAAAGCAAAAGCTACCCAATAGCATTGCTTTGCTTTTTTTTTTTTTTTCTCTTCTTAATTGGTTTTTAAGTATAACGAGCGTTTGGTTACTTAGAAAATGTAGGAAAATGAGAGAAAATAAGCTAAAGTTTTGAACTTTGGGACATTTGTTTTACAAAAAGTGGTATTCTTACAACTGACAGTAGCCAGCCTCCAAGATTTCTTTTTTTTTTCCCCTTTTCTCTTTGTTGTTTGTGGCTTTTGAAACACTAAAACTTGAAAACTTGTTTGTCAAAAAAAGGAAGGGGAAGATGGGGCAGAAAAGGGAAATTTGAAAAAAAAAAAAAAAAAAAGAAAAGCCAGTTCTTTTGGAAATGGGGTTTTATTTTCTCTTATGAGTTTAGGGGTACGATGAGATATGCATATACCGCTCTGTGCTTCTGAACGCTCCTTTTCCTTTGCATTAACACTAGAAACGTGTATGATAGTTCTGCCTTACAAACTTGGTATGGCATTATATGATATTGGACTTCTTGTTCCCATGTGGTTCAACTTTATCTTAATCTTATTCAGTCAGATGTTTGGTTAGCCTTTATTATTTATTTCATTTTTCTGATGAAACTCATTGATTGTGTAAAACCATTTGTTTCTTAAAGATAACTACCATTTTCATAAATATACTTTGCATTTAGTTTTGTGCAATTTTTTTTTAATGTACGTATATGTATGTGTTTGGAGATATGATAGTTAAGGAATGCTTATAAGTTAGAATTCTGGTGTAAAATGGTTCAATTCCTTTTAGATAGAATTCATTCAGGTTTGAGCAACTTGGTTCTCTCCCTCTAAGTGCACTCGTGCATATATATTGGATTTTTATGTGTGTGTGGTGAACAACTTTCAATGAGCTTTGGTGGTTCTTGTATGGGGGTATTTTGTTTCTATTGATTGTCAGTAAACTCCATTAAAATTTACTTTTCATCTGAAGGTTACAAGGCGGATGGCTTTAGAGGCCTTCATGGATTCCAGATATCCATTTGCGTTAGACTCCAAGACATCAACTCAAATGAGTGGAGACTTTATTCAGTCATCAAATTCTGGTGCACAACAAAAAGCAGAGCAGATCCAGGCTGTTGTAACTTCTCTTTTTAGTGCATCCTCAGGAAATTTTCTAGGTACTTCAGCTAATATTCCATATTCAAATACGTGTGTGGTCTCTTCTAGCGCTAATCCAACTACTTTAAATGGTTTGACCAATTTGGGGTTAAGTGTTGGGGCTGAGGTCCACTCAGCAGTATTGGAAGGTCCTCATATGCATAGAAGTGCTAGTGTCAAAACTGATCACCTTAATTTACCAGCATTGCCCGTGTTCTCATCACATGATTCAAGCATTTCAGCATCCCCTGCTACTAGTGATTCATCCATAATGCAACAAGACTCCCAGGTAAGCCAAAACTGCTCCAGGATATGCAAAAGAAAGCGCCAGCAAGAAGGCATTTTTAACAAATCTCAGTCTGGATTGCGAAAGAGTCAAAATTCAATTCCTAATGCTGAAAAGCAGGAGTTTTCTAGTTCAAAAGAAATGCATAATAGACCAAGACCAGACGTTAAGCAAGATGCCATTTTGCACCAGCATGATATTCAGCAACCACCGCAGAGTCAAGACAATAGGGAATTACAAGAGCATTCTCCAGTGTTGGAGACATTAATTCAACGGCATAAGCTAGAAAATCATAAGCAGCAAAAGATTTTGCAGCCAGTTCTCGAGTTGCAAGGAGTTGACTTGAAGAAGCAGAGGCAGCAGCAAATAAGCGACTACCTCCAACAACTGGCCTTGCAAGAAGTACACCATATACACTCTTTCAATGGTAATTTATGTTCACGCCGGCTGACACAGTATATGTATCATCTGCAGCATCGGCCGCCTGTGAGTTATTATTTGACTGAGAATGTATTTATTGTTATTGTTCTATTTCATTTTAAAGATGATAAATTGTATGCTGTAAATGTCTATCCCATTTGTCCTTCCTTTGCAGCATAGTGGCTTAGGTGATGGACACTGTAAGGTTGAGGTCATGGCTCCCCTTAACCTTCCAGTTGTTAAAAAAAAAAAAATTGTACCCCATTTTAAGATATTGTGTGGTATGTTACCAATATTCTATTGCATTTTATACCAATACTTGATGTATCAGGCCTCCCAATGCATGCTATTTATATTTTAAATCATGCTCCCTCAAAATTCTTCAACTTCCTTTTTGGGTCTTTGTAGGACAATGGTATTGCTTATTGGAGAAAATTTGTGGCAGAATATTATGCTCCTTGTGCTAAGAAAAGGTGGTGTTTGTCTGTGTGTGATAATTTCACACCTCATGCCGTCTGTGTCTTCCCTCGGGCAGCTGTGGTCAGTTTTTCCATTAAATTGATTGTAATCATATATGATTTTTTTGGCATGAATTAATTATCTGTCATGACCTTGAAAATTGAAATACTGTTAAGCATTCCCTTTTTCATGTATGGTCTATACTCTATAAGCAAATTCCCTACTTTATGCACATTTTGCTTCTCATTTAGTTATTCATTCAATATACTTAGGTTGAAGTTGTTGCTTTCTTGACTTTCAGGATGCATGGCAGTGTGGGTTATGTAGCACCAAAGGTGAAAGGGGATTTGGTGAGCTAATTAACAGACTATTTAGTTTTCTTTGCCGGTGATAGTGCACTAGTTTTTTCATTTCCTAATTTTTTGACTTTCTCTCTCTTCTGATGGGATAAATTTGTTGATGGCAGAGGCAACTGTTGAAACTCTTCCTAGGCTTAAAAAAATATTCTTTGAGAGTGGTGTTATCGATGAACTTTTATTTCTTGAATTTCCCCATGAGGCCAGACTTCCTTCAGGATTCATGACGTTGGAATGTGAAAGGGCAGTTCATGAAACTGTCTTTGACAAACTCCATGTTGTTCGTGAGGGCAAACTGCGTGTTGTCTTCACTCTTGATTTGAAGGTGAGTTACAGCTTCTTGCATGAATTGGTATATGTATAAATAATTTGTTGCATTCATAATTTCATGAGCTGGCAAGTTTTTCAGATATTGTCTTGGGAGTTTTGCTCACATAACCATGAAGAACTTTTGCGTCGAAGTTCAATTGCATCACAGGTACTTGGGTGATCAGCATTTTCTGAAACAGTATGTGGACTTGTTCAGATCCTTATATATGGCATATTGATCCATTATTCTACTTGTAGCTGTGAATTTTACATTCCTACTGATGTATTATTCACAAAAATTGTTGTTTTGTTTGCAGGTGAATGAGTTTGTTCATGCTGCACAGGTTTTTCAAATGACCATCAATGGCAGTGGATCAGATAAGATATCAACGCACAATCTCAAAGAAAATCACAATATGTAAGATTTTATGGCATATTTACAGGATTTGGAGTTTGGCCTCCTCAAGTATATATGTTGTTCTAGTCATGTTTACAAACAAATATCCAACATGTATGTACTTTGTAATATTTCATATACAAATCTGATCCTCTCATGATGTATCTAATGTAGGTTACTGTCAACTGGGTGTAAGCTCCAAAGAAATTTGGATATGCAGGTGGGTTCTGAGTTGGGGTTTTCAAAGAGATACATCCGGTGCTTGCAGGTGCATAAAAATACATTTGTTGTGAATTGTGAAAATTATATGAATGCCAGATAGAATCTTATGTATTTACTGCCATGTTCTAACAGATAGCTGAAGTGCTTAATAGTATGAAAGACTTGATGACTTACAGTTGGGACAACAAAATTGGACCAATTGGTAAGTGATATTTCACATGTTACTTTTGATGAATGGATGCATGGACGCTCATGCACATGTTCTATTTTGACATGGTTATTGGCCGAGGTACTTGATGTTGGCTGGTTAAAAGATTGATTATTTGGTTCTAGAGTGACCTAGTATTGAATCCAGAAAGGGGGAATTATCTTGGGGAGGGTAAAAGCATGTTAGTCTGTTGATAATGCTATTTGCTCTTTATATTGGTGATGCTCGGTTTTGCATGCTATGATTTCTGCTTGAACTTCTGAAAAATGAAATCTATATTGAGATGTCTGTTTAAACCCTCATATAAGTTATTTGTTTGTCTCACAAGTCTCTCAAATGGAATTTTTCACTAATAAGGTGGTTTTTCAATTCATCATATTAATTTATTTCTGATATCAATGGTTGTAGAGAGCATGAAGAATTATTCTCAAAAAATTATTTCAACCAATATCAAGAAAGATGAATATAAAGAAAAGGAGAAACTTGAGATTTCACAGGGCATGCCGAGTGACACATCGATGTTATCATCTACTTCTCATACTCTCAGCAGCAATAAGAATGACAACTCAAATGCAAGCAGGGATAGACTCTTGACTAGCTCAGAAAGGGCAGTACTGATGCATGCAGGTGACTACTGCAAATTGCTAAGGCAGAACTCTGTCAACTTGACCGGCAGCAAATTGGTGGAGTCGTCTAGTTCATACAAGGGGACTAACCAATGTACATCCTCCGAACCATTTGAAAGTCCCAAGATCATGAGTCCAGAATTTAGTCAGAACTTACCCCTGTCAAATTCCCATTTGCCTGAAAGCTATAGCAACCCACAAGAGCTTATGATTCAAAAACTGCTCCAGGAGATGATCAATAACAGCAGAGCAGCCAATTGGGCGGAGAAATAACCAGCCAAAAGTACGTTTCCCGGTTTACATAGAAATGAGATTACTCATGGCAAAAGCATGGGGTATGAGTGGAAGGCATGATCGTCTCTTTTCTTCTATGGGTTTTGCTTTTGGGTAGCAGCCTTTATAAACAAGTAGTTGTGTCGAGTATAGCTTATTTTGGCAGTAGCTTCCGTAAAAGTAGCTATATAGAAGATTCTAAGGAGCCTTTTGACAATAGTCTCTTCATCATTTTGATGATATTGTTAGTGACTGCAATCATATCAACATGTTCTGAAAAATTTTCAACATCTGAATTGATGATTGATGGCGTTTCTCTTGGAAAGATTTAGAGTGAAAACACCAGTGTAAAAAGCAAAATCCTTGTTATTAGCTCATGTAGTAAACTTTACAAATGTTGTTACGTTTTATTTACCCTTGTGCTAATTTTGGATTCTCCAATTTTGGGTTAAGACTACGAGTAGACCAGGGCGTTTCTTTGGTTCTCAAGCAGGTATAAATACAGTTGGATTTTGACACTATCTCAATGTTCAACAACTTGGACGAACTGCAAGAAGTAGAAGCAGGTGAAAGGTTCCAGTACAAGAATTATCTATATTTATGGATTTTGACTTCTAAATGTCTTCTTGAATTTGGATTTATCTTAAAACTAGCTATCCTCTGAATAAGGTAGGCCTGTAACTTCTGAACTGGTGTGTGAGTTGTAGAACTAATTTACAGAGACTAGTCAATCCTGCCAACTTACATTCCAACTAGCTGCTCTGTTACTTGTGACTAATATTAGACACTGCTGAAATAGATATTTAATATTATTTTCTCTTCGCAGACAAATAAAAAATATTGTAGAAAAGGAAAAAGAACAGGTGGGCTTGGAATGAATTCTGGTACCAGGTTGGAAATGAGTTGTCTTGACTCCTCAGACAGGCTAAAGGCCAAAGATATTTTTTGTTAGCATAGCTGCTTTTATTTTGCCGAGCAGCACTTAGCTTCAGGTGATGGTCCCAACACATAGTTGAACAAAGCAAATGGAGTCCTTTCTTACCACAAGTTGGTGGCCATTTTGGGAGAGGAAGAACAAAACGCCAAAATAACAAAGCCCCTTCTCTGATCTTTTTATGCTTTTTAGAAAATGATGGGTAAGACGTTGAAAGGTCTGACAAGCTCGTATCATCGTCCACATAAAAATGTTCATTGTGCAACTATACACATATAGATACTGAACAGTAATGAACCTGCCTTAACCTGAATTATAAACACAAGCTCGTATCATCGTCCATATAAAAATGTTCATGGTGCAACTCACATATTGATACTGAACAGTAATGAACCTGCCATAACCTGAATTATAAACAATCATATTGAAAGAAAGCACTAACACATCATATAACTGAACCTGCAGTGTGGATGATTAGTTTAAAACACAACAATTCCAGTGACCAACAGAATGATGAACCAAAACAACTCCAAATGGCTAATGTACAAATCCAACAAATACTGGCAGCTTATTTAAGCTTGTACACAAGAAGGGCTCTCCTAAAAGAGAAGGAGAAAAAAAGAAAGAAAGAGGACACTCATCAACAAACAAAAAAATTGGCGATACATGCATTGCCTAAATTTAACTGATCTAATTTTCTGCTCTTGAACATGCCCTAACTCTATACCTACAATGTAGAATAAGTATTCTATCTACAAAGGTTACAGGCAGATCAAAAATGCTTTAACCTTTCTTTAAATTTACATGGGTATACTACAACACTGTCCAAACACAGGCCGCCTTTTGTGTGTGTGCAATCGATTTGAGTCATTGAAAATTTAAGGTTCACAGATGAACTGGAGCCGTCAACTACGAAGTCCCCAGCATGATAGAGATTCCAATTCCCAGTATCATTCAAAAAACACTGAGAAGAGGCATACTGACCATCCGAAGTCCATAACTGAAACCGCACAGGTTTTATATCCCAACCATGGACATGCTCAGTGTTACAGACACGGCGACCGAACTTCTTTGCAGCCTTCCCCAATTGCAGCCTGAAGAATAAGCTGTAAGTCCCAGCTGGAAAAGGGAACTCAAACTGCCCATCTATTTCAAGCCACCAGATTTGCTGAAGATATGCAACAGATTGGAATCTGCATACAAAGAAAAGAACTTTTGGGATTAGATGTAAAATACTGAATCAAATGAATCCTACTAAGTTGAATTACATCAGTGTGAAGCTTGTAATGAAAGATCAAGAACCAAAGACTCTAAAACAGTTTACAGTACAGATACTAAATTCTTTCACTCATCCTGCATCAGAAATCCAGACACAGAGACTCATAAAAACCATGAAATGGGAGATGACAAAGAACCTACTTTGAAGGATTTTCGACAAGAAAATGCCTCGATCAACTTGAACTTGATCAACCTATCTAACAAATAAATAATTAAAAAGGCAACAATCTTTCAAATTCATTTTAGAATCTATGCTACAAGATGTTGCTTTTTGTGACACTCACCTAGATTCCTCAGTTGGGATATGATTCCAATATCTTCTATCATCTATTCCAGTTATGGCTAATCCCCTGGAACATATGGATAGGCAGACACCACCAGTAATCTTATCTAGCCAAGCTTTCTGCATAATCCCAAATTTACAAATTAGAAATTACCAGTAAAAAAAAAAAAAGAAAGCCAAAACAGTACAATCAAATTGAATCAACCTAAATCTGCAATGACAAGAATTAAACTTTAAGTGTGATTAATAGCTTTAAAATTAAGCCAAAAGGTGAAACCTTTCAACTCTTACACTATCAAATAAAGTCAATAAAAATGTTATCTTTTTGTGTCTTCAAATTCTCAAGAAACAAATAGATGTAACCAAAAAAAATTGGTGCCACAAATTGTCAAAAGACCATCTCAACTAATTCTATTTATCCCTCACTTTCTCACCATCCAAACAAAGAATCCATACCTTGGTACCACCATCAAAAGTATTAGATCTGCAAAGAGTGGTATAAATTTCTCTTTTATTCAAATTTCTTGGCAATTCATCATCAACCCCAAAAACTCTTTCAAGAAGAGAAACATAATTTGTCGGCAATTTAGACTCCCAAACAAAATCAGCCCAAGAAGCACCACGAAACGCTCTGTTTAATCTAGCCAATTTGCAAATCTCTTGTGGGTCTAAATTCTCAAGAATCAAAGCAACACAACCTTCTGGTAAGTCACCAAGAGATGGTTGGTTCTGGTTTGATGATGATTGAAAAGGAGAAGAGGAAGAAGATAAAGAACCATAATAAGCAGTTGGGTCTACAAATACTGAAGAAAGATTAGCACCCATTAAAGAAAACAAGATAGAGAAATCAAGAGATTCAAGGAACAGAGCAATAACCAAAAAAATCTTATCTTTACCAATCAAGAAACACAACAGAGATGAAGGGAAAGAGAGAGGTGGCAAAGACGAAGGTAACGGTATTTGTAGAAAGACGCGTATGGCATTTGAAGGGAGAAAGAGAGTGAAAAAAATTTTGATTATTTGTTTGTCTGTTCTGGTTTGGCTGTTTGATGAGAAAAAAAAAACAGCAAACAGGAAGAAAAATTTTTAAAAAATAAAAAAATAAAAAGATGAGTTTGTTTTGTTTGATTTTGAGGGAAAAAAAAAGAAAGAGTTTTAATTCATGGATTAAAAGTAAAATCTGTGGATTTATGGATTAGAAGAAATGGATAATGGATATATTAATTGTCTAAAATTAATCTAATTCTCTAACAGAATCCAAGCAATTAATTGATAATTTTTTTAAAAAAAAGTTATTCAATTTTTTCTAATTTGTTTACAAGTGTTTTTTAAGGAGAATTTATTTTATTTTATCTTTTTTACAAGTGTTAAGTTGATGACAACTTGTTAACAGTTGAATAATTTGAACCATCCAACTAATTCATTTTTTAGGATTTTTTTTTGAAATCATTTTTAGGATTTTTATTTTTAGTTTTTAGGATTTTATAATCTTATTGAATTGCCAGATTTTTATTCTTAAAATAGAAAAAAAATCTACTAATGGATGTATTTTATGATAAATTTATTTTTTAATTTGTTTGTATTTAATTTTGATCATCACTAGAAAAAATATTTTTTGTATATTTAATTTTACCCATACGTTGTGTGAACTATATATAATATATGTTTAAAATAATTAATTAATTATTTTAATAAATTATAAATTAATCAAATAGTTTATAATAGCATAAACTTTAAAAATTATTATAATAATTTTATTTGCTTACTTTTTATTAATAAAAATAAAATTTTTAAAATAATAATAATTGAATAAATATATATATATATATGAAAAATTCTATGGTTATTTGATTTTTAGTTACTTTTGTTTTACTTTGTCTTTAGCACCATTGGATAAAAGTGTATTTTATCATCCAATAGTGGTTATTGACAAAGTATATTTTACTTTGCAAAAGACAAAGTAATGATAGAATATATATATTCTTTTTTCATTCACTTTAATTTTTTTTAATTTTAAAATTTACTTAAATATAACTATTGAATATAAAATCATCATAAGCAGTTACATAAAATCATTAGCTATGTAATTGATAAAAAAAGTTATAATAAATAATAATAATTGAAAAAAATAATACAATCAAAAAATTAAATTGTAATATATTGACCTGATTTCAAAATTGAGTTAGAGTAATGAGTTTTTTTCATCATAAGAAAATTGAATGATTGTGCTTTAAATCTTAAATTTTGGACTCAAGATGATGTAACTCATATAGAACAGTGATGCAATTCATGTAAAATTGGATATAGATCCATTTATAAGAAGGTCTCTAATTTTTTATAGGTGTAATTAGATTGTTTAAGAGAAAGAGAAAATTGAAAATAAGAAAATAAAAAGAAAACAATTTATTAGGAATTATTAAATTTGTATTGGGATATATATAATAGTGTTTTAGATTAGTATTTGAGTAATTTGAGGTAGAAAATATTTAAATATTATTAGGTTAGTACTGAAAATATATATTGTAGGAACATAATAGAATCCAAATAAGATTAAAGTTTTTTTAAACTACTTTATTCAAAAAATATTATGAAATTTAAAAAATTACACATCAGCTTTTTAGAAAATATTGAAATATGAGAAGTTTTAGCGGCTCAACATTTAATTTATATAGATTATGTTTAAAATAAAATTAATTTTCTAAATTATATTATAGTTTTAATTTTGATCTAATAGTAACAAGTTTTGGCAAGTGAGATGAATAAATATTTTGTACAAACAACAAAATGTATATCACAATTTATTTTTTAATTGCATTTATTAAAATATTATTTATCATAAAATTGTGTTGAAAAAATTAGAAAAATTGTTATTTTTTACACAAATAATGAAATTTTAAGATATATAATGTGTATATATATTTTTTGTAAAGATAGGTAAAATGACAATTTAAATTAAT
>CATIWK010103152.1:0-20757 GCA_949634005.1 Mallotus japonicus
AGATAAGTCCAACGTTAGTATTTTCTGTAAAAAAGAATTATTAATTTTAAATTTTTAAAGAAAGAAAAAATTATTTATTATGTATTATAGAATTAAAATCTATTTATTTTCTTGTTTCAAAAGATAAGGGTATTACAATTTGTTATAATTTATAAATAATTTTTTGGAAATAAAAAATATATTTTTTTTGTAATTACTGGAATTGAGAAGAATTAGAAATGGTTGCCTATTTATTTGTCTATTTTATTTTAATCAAGATGTCACATTCACTTTCAATCTCACACATTAATTAAATTGAAAACCTTTGTTTGTTATAAATTATAGGGATAAAGACAATTTATGTGTTCGAACTTTTTAAAATTTGACAATTTAGTGTTTTAACTTTTTTTTTATAATAATTAAGTGGGGAAACTTATAAAAAAAAATAACAATAATGAAGATTAAGATTGATAAGATTGGGAAAGGATGAGAAGTTGAGGCTCTTAAGCATACCTTTCAATCTAGAATCCGTAACGCTTATGTTGACAACATTTGCAGCATTATTGCAATAAATTCCAGACCAATTGCAAGGTTTTCCTCCAGCCCATGAAGACATGATAGATTGGTTGTGGTTATCAAGGGTTATTTTCCATTTTAGAAGAGCCTCTGCTTCATTGTTGACAACAGCAGAAGCAGAAGTTGAAATTGGATCAATCTAGCAAAGATGAAACAGCTTTCAGGATGGAAATTTCTGGGAAATAATCCATTACCTTTGGAGTCCTGAAAGTGAAAGGACTGATAACTGAAGAATTCTTAGAGTAGAGTCCTTGAATTCTTATTGGCTAATATGTGTCTGTGTGGTGAGGACTTTGTGGTGATTCATGTTCAGCCGTTAAACTATTGAACCTTTCAATGAATCCATCCTGGAATTGAGATGTCTATCCCCCTACTCTCGAGATATACGCGAAGTCCGATCCAAGACCAATTTTACCACTTTATTTTTATTTTATTATCGTATATACATTTAAACCTTATTATTACAGATTTAAATTTTGAAAAACCCTGTCAGATTTAAATTTTGAAAAACCTTATCAGAAATCAATTTTCAATTACTTGTGTATTCAATGTCCGTAGTCAACCATTTTAATTTCTTTACAACTGCATGTTTTTAATCTCAATTATTTTTACTGAGTTAATTACAAAATAAAGACACTTAATTTTGCAAGATTCTGTCTCCCATAATAAAAGACTGCATTCTGGAAGGGTCTGCTCTATCTTGGAGGATTCAGAACTAAAATCCTTAAGGACAGTGCTTCTTCTTTACACAGCTCAGACTATTGCCTTCTCTTCTACCTTATTTTTCCTAACATGAAGAAATTTGTCTCATGTTGTTCAACATTGAGGATTAGCATTCAGGTAATCCCGGACTAATTACAAGAAAGCTGGATTAATGATGATGTTCTTAGACACCTGAACACCTTAACCGCATAGAAGAGGTTGATACAGTTTTTTCAGGAGACACAAGAATGTCCTTCTTTTTTTTGTTTGTTCTATCTCAGCTATTTCCAAAATCCATTCAGCTCCTTACATATCTTCTTTTTTATGGAAATGTAGGCCAAAGGAACTGTGACTATTGTATAATAGGATCTGGGAATATTATGTATTATAATCCAACTATAACCAAGACATGTTATCAGGAACTGAAGGTATTGTAGGCGGCGAGGTTCAGCAAGCGCCCAAGTGTTGGCAACCACGGCACTGCGTGGGCTCAAGGCAGACTAGGAAATACGAGATAGGTCTAACAAGCCTATTCAGAGATGGAGTCGCCACCCGGATAAAAATCGGGATACACTTGTACAGCAACTGGATTCCACGGAGGTTCCCAGAAGCTGTCGTCAGAGAATGGGTTCGGAAACTGGATATGGACTTTTTGAATGTCCACCCGACCTTGCGATCGGCCTCCGTTTATGTTTTATGATTATTACCCTTAATTATTCAATGATTTCCTTATTACCATGCAAATATTGGTCGCCTTCAAACAATGTTCAAGTTTTACGCTTAAGTTCAAGTTTGCACATTAATCCCATTCTATGCGATTAGTCCCGACATTCATCATAAATAACGAATTATAACCATACATTCCAAATAAACGGGGAGGAGGATTAAGGGTTACAACACTTTATTTCAAATAAATAATAAATAAACTGAAAACATACTAGAAATAAACCATAATATAGAGATAATATACAAAAAATAAACCAGAAGTATACAGAAAGTAAACTGTCACAAAAAACCTCTCAAGAACTAATTAAGAGGAACAAACTCCCCTTGATTGGAGAATCACTCCGGGTTTCTGTAATAATCAAAAGTTAATCTCTCAAAGCACAAGAAAATAAACTCTAAATAGATCATTGAGTAAATTTATGAACCATATTAAATGCAATTAAATGAGGAAAAAGTAAACACATAAACATTAACACTAAACATATATTAAAACAATCATTCATGGCAGATCAAGAATGTACAAGACCTAAACCTTCATGGAAATCATGCAGAGAATACAGCAAAGGACTCGAAATAAAGCTACCCATCACCCTGTTGACAGAGAAGAGGCGTCGCCTAATGGACAGACACAGGGACTCTCAAAATAGTAAAAACTTCAGTCTCAAGCAAGCACGAACCAAAGTACACAAATGACACTTACAAATTAGCTCAAAACTTCAATGAATCACACTTAATACATGGTATGACACACTACTTGAGCAACAAATGCAAAATATATCAAGTAAAATAAGACAAATTACATTCTATGTAAGCATGCAACACTACTAATGAAAGTAGGAAGATTATTACTGAAATGTGAGCTTTTTCAAAGTGATTTTCCCTCAGAGATAAGCTTCAAGTTTTGAACTTTACTTCAATGCAAGATTTACCCCTTCTCTTTCAAGAAAAATGGCACTTTGGAGCTTGATGGGACACCCACTTTTCTCCTCTCTCTTCTCTCTCTTAACCCCAGCCATGCTTGATGGGACACCCACTTTTCTCCTCCCATCATCATTTCTTTTCTCCCTAGGCCTCCTTTTGCTCAAAATTCAGACATTCAAGTCCAACCTGGTGTGGTTCCCACCTGGTAGCTGCCATAATCACTTCTGCATTCAATGCAGAAGCAAGTGGCCGTCATAGAGGCGTCGCCTCTACAATGAAGCGATCGCCTTTATGCCTGCCTGGCTTAGAGGTGATCGTCTCTGTGTAGAGGCATCGCCTCTTTAGCCCGGCCCTACATTGGGCCTGATGGGCCAAGGCTAGACTGGCTGCCTTGGACCAGTTTTAAGCCTAGGTTCGGGTTTCTAACTCTTAAGTCCATTCCTTTGAAAGATTCGGGCTCTTCTCTTGCACTCAAGCTTTGCGGTTCTCATCATTGGGCTTGATTTCAGGCCGGCTAAACCGAGTGTCCCCGGTTCATCCCCTATCGCGGGCTGATCGAACCAAGTGTCTACAATTTGCGCCCTGATTTTTTGAAAAACTATATGCATACCATGACAATTTTTCGAGAAACTCACATGCACGACACAATTAAAGGAAACAATTGACGACATACCTGACTCTCGAGCATCACTCGAGAGGCAGTTTCTTCAATCCAAAATGCAAATCCCGGGTTTCTCTGGCCAGATATACTGTTCATCGACCATAGACTTCGGGGATTCAAACCCATTCAATAGTCATTTCTGCAGTCGTGATCTTTGGAAACTTTATCAAGCCTAACTTGTCACTCACGGGGAACTCACGCCGTCATCCTCGGGTTCTCTTGGCCTAAGAGGCAGTCCCTCTGTTCTGAATGTGGGAAACTCACGCTGTCATCCTCGTGTTTTCCTGGCCCGAGAGGTAGTCCCTCTGTTCTGAATGTGGGAAACTCACGCTGTCATCCTCTGGTTTTCCTGGCTTGAGAAGCAATCCCTGTAATTTTAATACTTTGATTAGATATTTTTTCGCTGATGCTTCGATCAGAAACTTCACGACTGGTCCCAGACTACGGGCTGGTTAATTGATCCACACATGTTTTAAAAATTAAACACGAACACATTACTTTAGGAACTTCGCCGACCAATTACTTACTTCAATAAATCAAATACAACCGTGGTGCCTTAGGAACTTCGCCCGACCGGTCACCTGTTTAACAGTTCTGACAACTGTTATTTGTCTCTAATGAAAATTTTCGGGACTCACCCAAAGAAACTTATCAATTCACCACCACCATTTTTCACTTATCATTATTTTCCAAAAAAAACCCTTTTTCCCTATTCACTTTCTCTTTCTCATTTTCTTTTTCTTTTCTTTTCTTCCTTCCTGCATTTTCTTTCTTTCAAAATGGATGATGAGAGGACACCCTCTTTGCCTACATGGGATCGGATTCCACCTCCTGTGAATGCCCTGCGAGTCTCAGATTCTTGAGAGACGACACAGTTCCTCTACTATTGGATTTGAGGAGTCACATCTATTCATCCGCATCCGGAGAGGTTGGTACTCGAATCCTCTTTGTTTTTTTTATTTTTTCCTGCAAACTAAACTGGGCTAGATTGCATTCATGTTTATCTACCATCTAGGATTAGATATATGGTGAATTTAATGAAAAAGCATACTGGAATGATGATCGCGAAAAGTAAAAGTGCTCTTCGCTCCGCAGAGGCGATTGCCTCATGGCCTGAGGCGAATCGCCTCTGCAATGAGGCAATCACCTCATGGCATGAGGCGAATCGCCTCTGTGTCCTTGTTGAGGCATCGCCCTATCTTAGGGGTGATCGCCACTGTGATGAGGCAATCGCCTCTTTGAAGAGGCGAATCACCTCTTCTACAGGGCGATTCATCCAGTCTATTTACCATTCTGCCTCTTTTCTACTCTTCTTTCTAACATAAACAAACATAAATATGCTGTATTAACTTATACTTCCCTAATTTTTTCGTACAGCGTGACGTGTAGTCCTTTAAGGGTGCAGGAAACATTAAAGGGAGTCGGGTCTTCTACAATGACCTGACAGATGATCAGAGGGATCGAATCCAGGAGATGAGGTTCAAGGATTTCGTGCTTTCGCTTCCTTCCGAGCATGAGTGGACCGACTGCCAGTCACTTCATGCACTGATGGAGAGATGGCTAGATACTACCCATACCTTTCATCTCCCGTTCGGAGAGCTCACATCTGCTATCACTGGGATTGCTTGCGCCGGAGATCTTGTTCCTTTCGACACTAGCCTTCACCAACTATCACCCAACAAGCTCACCTACATCGAGTGTCTTCTCGGCATGGTCCCTGACATGAAGGGGACGCATACCATTAAACATGACTTGATCCGGACCTTCTATACTCGGGACAAAGCTACAGCGATGACTACCCCTCGCGAGGTCGACCAGATGGCACGTGCATTCTTGGTCTACCTATTCGGCACTACTTTGTTTGCCGAAACTGCTAGCTCGGTAGACTTGATGTTCTTGATGCCTCTACGGGACTTGGATCTTGTATCCTCATATAATTGGGGTAGCTGTGCTCTGGCGTACCTATACAGGAGCATGGACGAGCTGGTACGTGGAGCTAAGAGGTTCTGCAGCTTCTGGCACGCCACTCTGGTAAGTTATATTCTTCCTTCCTCCTTGATCCATTTTAACAATTACTTAACAATACTGATTAACCATGCTCTCTTTGGTAGGTTTAGGCCTTAGAGCTGGAGCTACTTATAGGAGTGACCTGCCTGGGGAATGATTTCCCCACTATAAGGAGATAGGGTGCCAGCCGTGTCCTGAGGAAGCATTTGGCCCGAGTGCACATCCATCGGCAGCATCTGAACTCTCTAACTCAAGATGCAGTTCCTATAAAATTTAAGATTACGTTAGTAATTTTGTGAATTCAATTTACTTACCTGTTGGTTCTCCCTTTTTTGCAGATCCGAAATGACTTGTGGGGGCTGGAAGCCAGGTGGAACGCAGAGATGGTTCACTCCAAGCCCCTAGCTCAGAGGAGAGTCCTCCTTCGTGGACCCGGCCACCAGGTTTGGTATCTTGGTGAGTGGGTCTTGAACTGGAGGCAAGGTGTTGGGGTGAGGTGAGTCCCCAAGTCTCCTCCCAAGAGCATGCTTTGGACACATGAGCTGGAGGGAGCCGAGCTTGATCAGGCAGTCACTGGAGAGCTCGCTGTGGATCATACCCTTCGGATCAAGAGCCAGTATAGTGAGTTCGTTCGGACTCACCTCTTACTGACAGTGCCCCTATTTACTACTTCTACCTCTCAAGTAAGCGTCTGATTTCTTATTTACCACCCTTTTTAGCTATCGCCTTCTGACATGACCTCTCATTTTCAGGCTACAGCTGCTCGACCTGCAATTCATGTCAGGCCTCTGGTACGAGAGAGAGAGAGTCACAAAGACGTTGCCTCGATCCTAGTGCAGAGGGCACTTCGGCCGCAGCTGAGCAGGCTACCCTAGATGCGCCAATAGTTGCTAACAGCTTAGTCCACACTCCCGATCCTTTGGTTCATTACTGGATTCCCCTAAGAGAGCTGTCCCGACAGTTCGTGACTCTATATGACAGCTTAGATCCGACTTGCGTCCTCGAGGGTACCACTCATGTAAGTTCAACCTTAACCTACTTTCTTACAATATTCTCGACACATTTATTAGTACTAACATCTTTCTTTAAACAATGTAGATTCCTTTGGCGTAAGGTCAGTACATGTATTGGCTGATCAAGGCACAGAGGGACTACCTGCTAGAGTTCACTGCATAGTGGAAGGTAATTATTCTTCCTACATTTATATGTATGCATGCTTGTATGGTTTTCTTACCTTGTATTTTGCTTTCACAGGATTGGGATACAGCGAGTCAGGCGCAGATTGCACTTCTTGAGCGTCAGATAGAGGCACTTTAGGTCAATGATGATGAGGACAATGATGCCGAGGACGGAGGCGCTGGAGGTTGAGAGGATCCTAAGGGTATTGAGTCAGACACTTGATAGATCAGGATTTGACTAGATAGATTCTAGATACTGCTAGTCAATTATTTGAACTTTAGCACATTTTGATACTCAAGTTTTTTATTTGACATGGATGTTTGCACAGTCACATTTATTTGCTCTTTAAGTTCATTATTTGCATCATTTTAATACATCTTATCAGTTTAATTTCGTGCTTGTGTCTGAAATTATGTTATTACTGTTGAACTTTATCTGTCTTTCTGGTAAAGAGGTGAATCACCCCAGTAGTGAGGCGTCGCCTCTTCATTCTCTGTCTTAGAGGCGATCACCTCTTGATGATGAGGTGTCGCCTCTTTGATGAGCTTATCGTCTCATCACCAGGTTGGCTACACCTCTTTAAATCCCTAAATTTCCATCTGTAGCCTCATTCTCGATCACTCTCTTCCCAAACCTCCATTTTTTCCTCTCCCAAACATCAATAAGAGCTCAAATTATGGCCAAAAGAAGCCTGAAATGACTACAATCGATCCTGAAGAGTTTAGATGGCGAATCATGGGCCAAACCGGAGCCATTTCATTTATCAGTCTTCAGATCACTACATGCTAGAAGAATCAACTTCCCCTTCTTACATGCTACGGTTCAATTCTGGGATCCTGAAAAACACGTTTTCCGGTTTAGTACTGCAGAACTATGCCCCCTGCCGGAAGAATTCGAAGCCTTATTAGGTAGTAGCATGGATTCCACCTCTCAACTTGTAACTCCTAACCTTGGAATTCCAAATCCACACTCTATTCAGTATTAGATGGCTCAAGCACTTGATCTTTCACCTCAGTCCTCAGCTCATTGCATTCTCGGCTTTGAGATTGAGTTAGAATCCTTCATTGAGATCATCTCAAATATGGGCAGAACAGAAACTTGCTGGCCCCGAATGATGGCCCTCTATCTGTATGCACAATTTCTGCTCGTTTCACTCTCTGGAAACTGTGATTCCAAAATCCTACACATCTTGGGCCAAGTGGAAGCAGGACTTAACCCATTCCCTCTTATTCTAGCTGAAACCATTATCGAATTGGATAACTTCTCATCAACCAAGTGATTCACTAGGAGTCCGCTGTTATTAGAGGTTAGTCTTCTCCTCCTGCTTGTTCACTCTGTCGTTCTGTCATTTTCAAGTATTCCATTCATCGTTGTTGCAGATGTGGCTTCATGAGAAACTAGGACTACTAGATCCTCCCCCGGTCATCACGCGCTATAAATCTAAGCATTGTAGAATCAGAAGATTACATCCTACACCAGAAGATGTTCAAGGCTGGCTTTCAACATTCCCTCATACTCTGATCCGATGGATGTGTCCGTGGTGGAGATTGCAACACGTAACTCTTTGCTCCTACACTTACTGTGTTCCTATCGCTGGCCTCCATTTCGCCACATTCTATAATCCTGTATGCCTCTGTCGATAATACAGGCAAAAATAATTAATTCCAGAGCTCGTGTACGAATTCCTGCCAGGACCCCTTTCTCATAACTTCCTGGACAATTTGACTGCTACTTGGCCTCGAAGAGCTATTCAAAAGATCATAGACTACAACGGGGATCCATCCATCGATGATCAGTACAAAGTGTGGATTCAATTGCAACAGACAAAAAAAGATGAGTTTGTTAGAAGTAAAAGAAAAAGAGAGTTGCAAGCATCGAGTGCTCAGAATGTTCATCAAAAGAAAAGGAAACAAAATTAGGTTATGAATTAAGTCATCACTTTCTTTTTGATAAATAATGTTTCCTTTTATAGTTAAACGGTTTGTAATAGACACTTAATGCAATATTTAATAGTAATTAGAATAATTTGTTTCATTTAATTTGAGCACAACATGCATATACATTTTGCTTCTTACATACCTCATGTCGTTAGTTGGCTTGCCCTTGCAAGTTTTCCAACTGACCATTTTTCTCTCTCTCTCTCCTTTTATATGTCCTTAACTTTTGCCTAAACTGCCCCATTTACTGGGTTTTCAATCCAGCATGACTTTTTACTTTTTCATTTTTCCAGTCTCTAACTTCTTTTGTGAGGTTTTCTCTCTAGCGAGGCTCTTACAGGAAGTACTTCTTCAGCTTTTCAAGGTTAATGGGCTCTCTAAATTCATTCCGTTCTAGATCAGATATAATAACAGTGCCTTTGGAGAATAGCTTCTTCACTAGATATGGACCCTCCCAATTAGGCTTGAATTTACCCCGCGGATCAGTCATGATCGGCTTTGTGAGCTTCAATAATAAATTGCCTTCTTTGATCTTTCCCAGCTTGGTTTTCTTGTTTTGGGCTCGGGCTATCCTTTTTTGATATAGCTACGAATGATACATGGCCTTCGTTCTTTTCTCATCTAGCAGTGCAAGCTGTGCTAAGCGGCTCTCTACCCACTAATATTCAGGAATTTTAGACTCCAAAAGGACTCTCAATGATCGAATCTCAACCTCTACCAGCAATACAGCTTTGCACCCATACACTAGGGAATATGGAGTAACTCCCGTCAATGTTCTAGTAGTAGTCCTGTACCCCCACAGTGCAAACTGTAGATAATCTGCCCAGTCCTTGTAATTCTCAAGCGTTTTGGACAAGATCTTCTTCACATTTTTATTTGCAACTTCTACTGCACCATTCACTTGTGGCCTATACGAAGATGACCTATAATGCTCAATCTTGTACTCTTGTAGCAAAGCAGTGGTTTCTGCTCGAAATTAAATGTCATTGTCAGTGACGACAAGATGAGGCAATCTATATCGGTAAATTATGTTTTTCTCAATAAATCTTGCCATCTACTTCGATTTGACAGTGGTGTACGACTCTGCTTCGACCCATTTGGAGAAATAATCGATGGCTACTACGATGTATCGATGATCGTTCGACGCCTTCGATCTTACTTCCCCTATAATGTCAATTTCCCACAATGCAAATGGCCATGGAGAAGTCATCCCATGTAGTTCTATAGACGGTAAATGACTGACATCGCCATAAGCCTGATAGTTATGACATTTCTTCACAAAGTTGACACAGTCCATCTCTATGGTCAGCCAGAAGTATCCCTGATGAGCTACTTTCTTTGCCAAGACCGTCCCATTCATGTGTGGCCTACGTACCCCTTCGTGCACTACCTCTATGAGTTTCTGCGCTTCACTTTTATCAACGCATCTCAAATAGACCTCAGTCGGCATTCTCTTGTACAACATCCCGTTATAACTTATGAACTGTCATGACAACATTCTCAAAGACATCCTTTCTTTCTTCTTGGCATCCTCAGGGAACTATCCTGTTTCTAAATACTACTGCAGATTATAGAACTGAGGCCTTTCAATAGCATCCAGCAGTAGTACTCTTATCTCTTCATAGCAGGGATATTGGGATTTCACTAGGACTAGAGGTCTGACTTGTGTCTGTTCTCTACTTTCCCATATGGAAGCCAAAGTAGCCAAAGCATCTGCTATCTGATTCTCTTCTCTTGGTAAATTAGAAAATTTGCACCGAGTAAAGGACAGCGAAACAGTAACCAAATAATTCCAATACAGGTGCAGTCTGTCTTCTTTCACTTCTCACTCTCTAGAAGCCTGCTTCACAACTAGTATGGAATCTCTGTATATAACAATATCTTCTACCCCCACACTGCGTAATGCCTCCATACCGAAAATGCAAGCCTCATATTCAGCTTGATTGTTCGTCACCTCAAACTCGAGCCTATTTGCCATCGGGATCATTTCTCCTTCTGGCATGATTAGAATTACACCAATACCCGCTCCCTGGTTGTTAACTGCTCCGTCAAAGTACATTTTCCATCCTTGAACTTCTATCGCCGCCAAATGCTCATCAGGAAACTCTAATTCCCATTCTTGTTCGTTGGTTATCGGGTTCTAGGCTAGGAAGTCTGCTACTGCTCTCCCCTTTACCACCTTCTTCGCTACGTAGTCTATGTCGAACTCAGTGAGCAGAACTAACCATCTGGCTAGCTTCCCCATAAGAGAAGGTGTCTATTGAAGATATCTCAGGGGATCATGTCTAGAAACCACTTATATTCTGTAAGATTGAAAGTAGTGGCAAAGTTTCTTCGTTGCCCAAATCACAGCTAAGCATGTCTTCTCTACCAGACTGTAGTTGGTCTCGTACTGCAGCAACTTTTTACTCAAGTAATACACCGCATGTTCGACCTTCCCCTCGCTTTCATGTGCCAACATAGCCCCTATCGCATCCTTCTTAATTGCCAAATAAAGAATCAGAGGTTTACCCGGTTTTGGTGGCTGCAGAATCGGAGGGTTCATCAGATAATTCTTAATAGCTTCAAAAGCCTGTTGACACTTATCGTCCCAAATTACTGGTTGATTCTTCCTCAGAAGTTTGAAGATCAGCTCGTAAATTATAATTAACTTGGCTATAAACCTACTAATATACTGCAGTCGCCCAATAAATCCTCTGACTTTCTTTTCCATCTTGGGTGCAGGCATTTCACGGATCATTTTGACTTTATCTGGATCAATTTCTATTCCTTTCTGGCTAACGATATGGGCCAGCAATTTCTCAGATGTTACCCGAAAATACACTTCTTTGGGTTTAATCTGAGATTGTACTTCTCACCCCTTGCTAGAAACTTGTCTAGAGCTTCAAAATGACTTTCTTTGGTTACAGACTTTACCATCATATCATCAACATACACTTCTATCTCCTTATGGATCATGTCATGCAATAGGGTAGTGGCCATCCTATGATAAGTAGCCCCCACATTCTTCAATCCAAATGGCATAACTATGTAATAATAGATCCCCCACTTAGTGGTGAATGATATCTTCAGCTTGTCGATCACCGCCATCATGATCTGGTTGTACCCTGAAAAGCCATCCATAAAGGAGTACATTACACTAGAAGCAGCACTATAGACAAGGGTGTCGATATGTGGCAGTGGAAAGTCATCTTTCGGACAGGCTTTGTTCAAATCTCTATAGTCCACACACATTTTGACCCTTCCGTCTTTCTTGGGAACCAGGACTATATTCGCCAACCAGTGGGTGTCCTCTACCACTTCTAGGAACTTCGCCTTCAATTGCTTCTCGACTTCTTCTTTAACCAAAAGAGCCCATTCAGGTCTTAACCTTCTTTTCTTCTACTTTATCAGTGATATATGAGGATACGTAGGGATTCTGTGCTCTGCAATTTCCCTATCGATGCCTGGTATATCCTCGTAACCCCAAGCAAATACTTTCTATCTTTTTCTTAATGTTTCTTTCATTTTTTCCTTCTCATCATGAGTTAAATCAGAAGCAAGCAATATATTTTTAGGGTTATCATTTGTGCCTAGATTAAATGATTCAGTTTGTGTGGAATTAATGTCAAACATATGCATGAAGTGATCATCACAAATAGAATAACCATTAGGAAGCACATCGCACAAATAAGCAAAGTTAGACTTTATTGCATTCATCTTTGAAAAGAGCAAGTCATCAGTTTCAAATAAAGAAGCAAGAGAAATATCGAAATCATCATAAAAAAGATCCACGATGGAATCTAGAACGTAGGTCTCGAGATCCAAATCCTTGTCCAGACCATCGATGTCTTTTGCTTCCAAAGCAGCAACGTCCTCCTCAGGCTCTTCTTCGACCAATATCAGTTCTTCTACAAGGACATCAACAGTGTCAGCCCTCTTCACCCTATTCACATACTAGATGAAAATTTCAAACCTCGGAATCACCTCTTCGGCCATCAAGGATAACCGGTGCCCTCCTTCATAAAAGTCTCTGGCAGGGCTTTTCTTTCATATTCAGCTTCTTCCTTCTCGAGTTGATCCTAAATGTCAGGGCCATTACCTCCCTCGTACCCTATTCCATATTGCAGGATCAGCGTTTCATGCTCCACATGCCTAGGTGTACCCTACTGATTCTTCCCTAATCCCAAACTAGGAAAGAAGTCCATGTTTTGCATCATTTCCACAACCTTTTCGCTTATCTCAACCTCGTTATAAATCACACAAACTTTAAAACTATGACTTATAAGAATTTCCTTGGGTGCCAACTTCAGTGCAACTACAGCAGCCTCAGTTTCTGCCGATATGGTGACAACTTTATCCTTATATGGAAATTTGATTTTCTAATGAATGGTGGATGGCACACCACCTAGAGGATAAAACCAGGGCCTTCCCAGCAGAATAGCGAAGGTCACAGGGATGTCGATCACGTGCAAATCAACCCAAGCCTCAATGGGTCCCGTCTTAACCAATGCTCTGAATGTCCCTTCCACATTCCTTCTTATATCATCATAAGCCTTGATAACTACTTCAGAAGGCTTCAGATTGGCTACAGTCAATCCCAACTTTAGTAAAATTTTCAGCGGGCATACATTGATGGCAGAACTGTTATCCACCATTACGCAGCAAGTCATTTTCCCCTTCACCTCAGCTTTAATGAACAAAGCCTTGTGGTGATCCCTTCCTTCCAAAGGCAGATCGTCATCAGAAAACATGATGGTTCCTTGGGGAGTTTCTGTTAACGAGCCAACCATCTGTTCAGGTGTACATCCCATAAAAATCTTCCTTTGGTCCAAAGCCAGAACCAGTGCTTCCCTGTGGTCCCTGGAATGCATAAGTACCTTTCAAACACTAGCAATAGTTTATTCTTTCTTTGCCTTTCCTTCTGAACTTTTTGCCTCTTCTAGTTCTAGTTCAACAGATTTGTTCTCTTCCTTTTTCTCTTCGACCTTCCCAACTGGTTGACTCACCTTACTCTCCTTGTCTTCCCACAAATTAATCTGCCCCTCATTCTCATCATCAGAGCTTCATATGTCTAAAATAAGTACTGGAAGCTCTATAGGTTGCTCTTTCTGGCTTAGATCTCTTGGTTCGGGTTATGGTGTTTCAAGAGTGGCATCAACAAAGGAATTAAACACTTGTTCCTCCGTCAAACCAGTACCGATCATGAGGATGGGTGCATTTGGAGGTGGGGTGGCTCGGTAATTTAGTAAGGGGTTGTTTTGTGTGTTTAGCTTTCGGCTTTCATGATCGATAATTTTACCTGCATCAATCAGGTCTTGAATTTCATGTCTCAACCGAGCACAGTTGTTAGTTTCATGCCCAATGGTCTAGTGGAATTTACATAAGAGTTTTGGGTTGGCATTTGGTGCGGGTTGTTGTGAGGGTAAGGGTCGCAGCAGGTTCTTCTCAATCAGCTTTTCGAGAACCTTAGAGAGAGGTCGCCCCTGATTTGAGAACCTTTAGGGCTGCCTAACAGTATTAATTTACACACTGCTGCTTGGTTGTGGCCTAATAGCATCAATTTGTACGTTGCTGCTTGAACCAGCTCCTTCCTTATTCCCAGATCTTCCTCCAAATAATCTCTTCTCTTGAACCAAATCTGACTCTTTCAGGACCCCAAACCGGTACATCTCCTCAAAGTTACGAATCCCGAGGTCTTTTAGATTTCTAGACAGTGCCGGGATGCAACCCTCTATGGCTAACATCAATTGATCTGACTCAGTAGGTCGGTGTCTCATCAGAGCTAACTTCCCTCTCCAGCGCATTAGATAATCAGCAAAAGACTCACTAAATTTTTGTTTGGTGTTCTACAGATCCTTCAATGATACTTCCAACTGGACGTTGAGGTCATACTGTTTTACAAACGTAGCACACAGTTCCTTCCAGTCAGACTGGACATGAGACTCCAAAGCATAATACCAACGGATTGGTGCGCCTTCTAGTGACATAGGAAACTGTTTGACTATATGTGCTTTAGTCAACCCAGTGGCTTTCATGTATGTCGCATATTGCTTGAGGTGCAAATGCGGGTCCTCAATCCCGGAGTACTTCCTCATGTCAAGGAATTTGAATTTTCGAGGTAATGGATCATCATCCTCGTCCAAGTTCAACTCAGAGTAGTCCATCGGTGCATTCATGCCCTTCTCTCTCATCATCATTTGCTTCTGGGTTACAGCTTTAGTCAGGTCCTTAGCCCAATCAGATTGTTCTACATTTTCTATCTGTTTCACATTTTTTTGACCCATCGGATCAGCAAGTACTGTCACATCATCCTCTTCTCTCTCTCTTATCGAGATTTCAGTATCTAAATCAATCGGGGTGGACAGTTGCACTGGTTGATTCTCTCGGATCAACTTGGTTATTTCCCCCATCATTTCCTTCATCATGGATCGGGTCTCAGCCATCTTCTCTTCTTTCAACTGTGCTCTAAAAGCTTCAAGGTCAAAACCGCTTGCCATTTCTGTTTCTGAGTTTCTGACTAGTCGACCGGAATCAGAGCAGACTACCCACCTGGACGAGCTCGAATGATCTATAACTGCAAAACCACGGGTTAGAATTATGCGTGATATGTATGCATTATATGCAGGCTTGTCTCATCACTGAAAACAAGAAAGGAAACAAATACATCTAATTTACATATAGCAGATAACAAAGTACAAAATTCAAAAATGAATGATCTCCACCCTTATTCCTCCCACACACGTATTCACTGGTGAGTTTCTTGTCCTAGGATTGCTGGTCTGGGTTTTAATTATCAACAGGGGATAATAAAACCAACGTATGCAAGAGACTCTCAAAAATGGTTCAAACAAGTAATGGATTCTCTAAATAAGTCCCAAGTCCACTTTAAACGGGCCAAGGGTGACATTAAGACAGACTTTGTCAAGATCCATCTACAATGGGCTAAAAAATGGGCATGAGAGGCCCATTTTGGCAGTGTCCATTGAAATGGGCTAAGGGTAGGCATGAAAGGCCCATCTTGACAAGGTTCATTTGTAAACAAGCTTAAGTTTTATTTCGAGAATTCATCAAAGGGCATAAAACACATGCATTCAGGAACATTCCTAAGGAAAATTACTAAGTCTCTACATGAGCTTGAGTCTCGGGTAGTAAGCTTCGGCTCCTACAATGATATACATCCATTTATGTCTCCCCACTCAAGGGTCCAAGCAACGCGTATTATACGTGTCGTGAGTGGTAATAGGCGATATTCCACCACCAAGTTTGAGTGAAACATAGGTAGCAAAGTATGGACTATTACCTACTTAATAGGGACTGAAGTGCTCATTGTGTGCAAGACATGTAGTGAATGCAATAGGAATGCAAAAGAAATCAAGGAATAATCAAAGATGATAAATCATAAACATTGGAATCAGTTTCTCTATCCCCAGTGGAGTCGTCACTGTAGGCGACGGGGTTCAACGCGAGCCCAAGTGTTGGCAACCACGGTAGTACGTGGGCTCAAGGCCCACTAGAAAATACAAGATAGGTCTAACAAGCCTATTCGGAGATGGAGTCGCCACCTGGATAAAAACCGAGATACACTTGTACAGCAACTGGATTCCACGGAGGTTCCCAGAAGCCGTCATCAGAGAACGGGTTTGGAAACTGGGTATGGACTTTTTGAATATCCACCCAACCTTGCGGTCGGCCTTTGTTTATGTTTTGTGATTTATTACCCTTAATTATTCAATGATTTCCTTATTAACATGCAAATATTGGTTGCCTTCAAACAATGTTCAAGTTTTATACTTAAGTTCAAGTTTGCACATTAATCCCATTCCATGCTATTAGACTCGACATTCATCATAAATAATGAATTACAACCATACATTCCGAATAAACGGGGAAGAGGATTAAGGATTAAAATACTTTGTTTCAAATAAACAACAAATAAACTGAAAACATACTAGAAATAAACCACAGTATACATATAATATACAGAAAATAAACCAGAAGTATACAAAAAGTAAACTGTCATAAAAAACCTCTCAAGAATTAATTAAGAGGAACAAACTCCCCATGATTGGAGAATCACTCCGGGTTTCTACAATAAGCAAAAGTTAATCTCTCAAAGCACAAGAGAATAAACTCTAAATAGATCATTGAGTAAATTTGTGAACCATATTAAATGCAATTAAATGAGGAAAAAGGAAACACATAAACATTAACACTAAACAGATATTAAAACAATCATTCATGGCAAATCAAGAATGTACAGGACCTAAACCTTCATGGAAATCATGCAGAGAATACAACAAAGGACTCAAAACAAAGCTACATATCGCCCTGTTAGAGTGGTAATCGCCTCTGTCATGAGGCGATGCCTCTTCAAAGAGGCATCGCCTGATGGACAGGCACAAGGACTCTCAAAACAGCAAAAACTTCAGTCTCATGCAAGCACGAACCAAAGTACACAAATGACACTTACAAATTAGCTCAAAACTTCAATGAATCACACTTAATACATGATATAACACAGTACTTGAGCAACAAATGCAAAATATATCAAGTAAAAAAAAGAAAAATTACATTCTATGTAAGCATGCAACACTACTAATGAAAGTAGGAAGATTATTATTGAAGATTATTTTTCAAAGTGATTTGCCCTCAGAGATGAGCTTCAAGTGTTGAACTTTGCTTCAATGCAAGATTTACCCCTTCTCTTTCAAGAAAAATGGCACTTTTGAGCTTGATTTCCTCTTCGTTTGCTCAATAACATTTCCTCTTCCCTTCTGAGCTCTCCTTCTCTCTTCCAGCCATACTTTTCTCTCCTTGTTTTTATTAATGGTTGCTCCTTCCTTCACAATGGCCTCTCTCTTCTCTCTTAACCCCACCCATACTTGATGGGACACCCACTTTTCTCCTCCCATCATCATTTCTCTTCTCCCTAGGCCTCCTTTTGCCTCAAAATTCAGACATTCACGTCCAAAAATGCAGAGAGGGAAGGTGTGGTTCCTACCTGGTAGCTGCCACAGTCACTTCTACATTCAATGTAGAAGCAAGTGGTTGTCACAGAGGGATCGCCTATACGATGAGGCGATCGCCTCTGTGCCTGAATGGCTTAGAGGTGATCGCCTCTGTGCCTGAATGGCTTAGAGGCGATCGCCTCTGTGTAGAGGCATCACCTCTTTGGCCCGGCCCTGTATTGGGTCTGATGGGTCGAGGCTAGACGGGCTGTCTTGGACGAGTTTTAAGCCTAGGTTCGGGTTTCTAACTCTTAAGTACATTCCTTTGAAAGATTCGGGCTCTTCTCTTGCACTCAAGCTTTGCTATTCTCATTATTGGGCTGAATTGCAGGCCGGCTAAACCAAGCATCCTCGGTTCGTCTCCTATCATGGGCCAACTAAACCAAATGTCTACAAGTATCATTAACAATTTTACTTGTGCTATAAGTATTAGGAATTTTTTATATATATATTTTCAGTCTTGCCAAGTTGTGTTTAACATCATTACTTTGATTGAAAAAATTCATTCTGAAGTTGGATTCTCTAGCAAAGATTAAAAAGCTTTTAGGATGGAAATTTCTAGGAAATAATCCATTACCTTTGGAGTCCTGAAAGTGAAAGGACTGATAACTGAAGAATTCGTAAGAGTAGAGTCCTTGAATTCTTATTGGCTAATATGTGTGTGGTGAAGACTTTGTGGTGATTCATGTTGAACCGTTAAACTGTTGAACCTTTCAATGAATCCATCCTGGAATTGAGATGTCTATCTAATATTTAAATCTTGCTTTTCATCTGGGAATGAAAGAACAACTCAACTTTTGTCAAAAATAAATAAATAAAAACTATTTAATGCATTAACAGCAAGTTTTTTTTTTTTTTTTTTTTTTTTTTTTTTTTTTTTTTTTACAAAGGAAAAGAGGAAGGAATTCAATCTTGGTGGATCGGAGTGTCCTATGACCGTGACACCTCTAGCCAACAACACGGAACATTATTAGCAACTAGACGTGAATCCGTGCATTGCGCGGACTTTAAATAATATACACATTTTAATATAATTATCAAATAATTTTAATAAATTTAAAACTATAAATTAATTAAATATAATAGTGAAAAATTATAAAGTTATTATAACTTTAAATACTATACATATTTTAATATAATTATTGAATAATTTTAATAAATTTAAAACTACAAATTAATTAAATATAAAAGTGAAAATTTAAAAAGTTATTATAAAAATTTTATTTAATATTTTTTTTATTAAAAGTACATATATATATATTTTTAATATGTATAGTAATAATAATAATTGGAGAATTAAAATAAAAAAAATAATTGATAAGTTATGCATTTTTACTTACATTAAATAAAAAGAAAAATATGTTTTTAATTAGAATAAAAGACATAATTTCTAATAAAAAAAAGTAATATTTTAGACGTAGTAGAATTAAAATGTTTTATATTGAATAAAACATATGTATTTTAAAATAAGAATTTTTATAAAGAGAAAAAGGTAACTAAACAAATTAAGAATAAAATATATTACATTAATTTTATTTTCTTTAATTTTATTGCCATTATTTTTAAATATAATAGAATTTATTTTGAGACTATTAAATTACTATTGAAGTATGTATAATAGTTAAAGAAATTTTTTAAAAATAGAATTTCTAATGGTTTAGAAAAAATGATTGAGTGGTTTGAAATTAAAAATACATATCATATAAAAACTATATATATATATTTTTTTTTTTGAGTAAAAGGTTGGAGTTCAGAAAACAATCTGAAGTCCAAGATTTATTAAAATAAAGAGAAAAAGATATACAGAGATGGGGAAAAGAAAAAAGACACAGAAGCCTCCAATCAAAAGATAACAAAAACCGAAATTGAACTCTTCTGCTAAAGACATCAAGCAGAATAACAAAAATAAAAAATTGAGCCTAAAACTGATGCTGACAGACTTAGACTCATGAACATCAAGAGCCGCCGGTGATGAAACCTCCACAGCAATCCCAGAAAAAAGCATCAAAGATTAAGTTTAACCGGTCTTCTAGAAGGCCGTTTTGAAAGAGTGACTTTGTATTTCTCTTCCTTTTTATTTTTCTTCTTCTGATGAGAAACTGTGGTCCAGCATTCCTCTTCATTTTCCATTTGATCTGCCCAAGAAACATGGTCTTGAGGAATATTCTCGCGAACCATGTCTTGCTATTTGTTGGAGACAACATCTTCATGGCGTGTAGCAGTACCATCATCATGGGTGGGCTGTACCGCATCGGGAACCATTGCTGCATTATGGGCAGCTGGCATGCATGCTGTTGTTTGCTTAGCTTTGTCTGCCATTATGCCTTGCTCTTGTGTCTTATTTTTTGCCGCTGTCTTAAAAGCATCCTGAATGACATTATGGGGCTCCACATCAGCATCATGGCGGAAGTGATTGTTGCCCCCTAAAGCATCATCATGGCTCGTCAGAGAATATTGCTCGTCAGATCCATTGTACTGTTCATCTTCTTCATTTGGCAGCGGTGAGCAACCAGGTGCTGCAATTTCCGGCGCAGCAGAAGGGACGTCCATTCTAGCAAGATTTGATACCTGAGCATTATTCTTAACTGAAAGAATAACAGCATTAGCGTCACCTTCTACCAGTGTATCAGGAACAGCAGGTGCCGAGATATCATCAGGAGAGTCTTCGGCATGAGGAAGGTTTGATCTGTCATTGACAGCTAAAACTTCATTATGTGAAGTCAGTGGGACAACAATATCGTCATCTTTGGAATGAAGATCAGAATGAAGGACATCAAATACGTTAGAGGTAGGAATCTCAGCTAAACGTTGTTTTTGATTCCAAACTTTCAGTTCATGTTTGGCAGCATCTTTCACTTCAGAAGTAGTCTGAATTTTGGCCAATCGACAAATCTGTGGAGAATGGCCAATGTTGGAGCATAGGTTACAAAAAGATGGTAAATTCTCATAAGCCACCTTGATGAAGAAACTTCGGCCTATCCGTTGAACAAGAAGATTCTCAGGCAAATTCTGAGACAAATCTATATCGATTAGAATTCGAGCATAATGCCCAAATTCTCCATTGAGAGTGGCATTATCT